>LPNX010621225.1:485445-525446 GCA_001517045.1 Pseudotsuga menziesii
GCCGGTGCGTGGTTCGGGTTTTCCGGTGCGCGGTTCCGATCACGCTTCGGGGGCGAACTCGCTCGGAGCGCGATTCGGGGGTCGGGTCCGTGGGGGGGGAACGCTTCGGCAACCCTGATTTTGGTACATAACTTCATTAATTGCAAATTAGCCAAACTTCTCATTTATTTTTTATACCTAGCACTAGAGTTCCAAGTAATGATTATAGATGGAGGTAGCATAAATTGTTTAAGGAAGTGCCATAATATTAAGCTCACCATGGAGGAGTATTTATTGGATAGTCCAATGATTGCAATCCAAATGGGAGGTGTTGATGTTGTATTAGGGGTCCAATGATTGCAATCATTGGGAACAATGGCTCTTAATTTTTCATGAGATTTTCCTCGAAAGGAAGGAAATTGAACTCAAGTTATATAGGGGAAACAATCCAAAGTGATAAGCTCTAACAAAATTATTGAAAAAAAATGCATGTACTTTCACTCAAGAGGCAACCAAATCTTTTGAAAAACTGAAGGGGCCTGTGTAGAACTGTTGTCATGGCCATCCCAAACATCACAAAAATCTTTATTGTGGAGTGTGATGCCTCAGGATAGGGTGTTGGTGTAGTTTTAATGCACGGAAGAATGCTACTTGCTTTTGAAAACCATCGGCTTAAAGGAAAGGACTTACATAAACCCATTTATGAGAAAGAAATGTTGGCCATACTACATGCAATTAATCCATGCCCCCCTTGCTTAATAGGAAGACACATCAAGGTAAAAATAGATTGTGATAGTCTCAAATATTTCTTGGAACAAAGACTATTGTCAAAAGAGAAACAAAAATGGGTTATAGAGATTCTAGGTTATGACTTTATAAAAATCTACAAAAAAGGGAAAAAAATGTGGTGACAGATGCACTTTCAAGGAAATAAGAAAACACTAAGGCCTTACTTTGTGCTATTTCCATTCTATAAGTTGTTTTGGTGGAAGAGGCAAGGATAGAATGGTAGAATGACCATAAGGCATCAAAGCTTATTCAACAACTACAATAGGATTGGAGTGCATTGGGAAACTGTGTGGAAGAATAATTCACCATGGTATAAGGATTGCCTATACTTATGTAAGAGTTCCCAAGTGAAACATAAGGTCCTTTTGGAACTACACACCTCTCCTATGTGACACTTGGGATTTTTGAAAACTTACCACAAAATCAAGAAGGACCTTTCCAGAAAGGTTTGTAGTAGAATGTTTGGTTTGCGAAGAGAACAAAGAAGAGATAGTCAAGACCCAAGTCTTCCAGAACCATTATGCATACTAAGTCAACATTGGGAAGAGGTTTCTAAGGGTTATATTATAGGTCTACCAAAGTCTCAAGGAAAGAATATGTCATCTTGATGGTTGTGGATTGTCTCACAAAGTATGCCCACTTTTGATTTCTTTTTCATGCTTTCAAAGCAAGCACATTAGTTGCAACATTCATGGAAACAACTTAGAAGTTACATGGAAACCCTAAGATTATTGTTAGGGATAGAGATCCAATTTTTATAGGTAAGTTTTGGATTGACTTTTTTTGTTTGTTTAAGTACTCATTTGGCTTGTTGCTCATCTTTCCTCTCTCAATCTTATGTAAAACCTGAGATTGTGAATAAGTGTCTAGAAGGTTATGTACATTGCTTTGCATTTGATAAACAGATACAATTGGTCAATGGGTTAAGCTTAGTAGAATGGTGGCACAACACTTCCTTCCATAGTTCATCCAAAATGTCCTCATTTATGGCATTTTATGGGTCTCATCCTTCATCGATAACATCACCCTTGAGAGGGAAAGCTAAGGTTCAAGTAGTGGAGGATCTCTTAGAACACCAACAAGAGGTTCTCCAATTATTGAAGAATAATTTGGTAGCACAAAATAGGATGAAGAAATAAGCTTATCAACATTGCGGTGAAAGGAACTTTGAAGTAGGTGATTGGGTATTTCTAAGGTTGCAACCATATAACAAATGTACTATGGTCCCTATAAGGTGTTGCGGAGGATTGGTAGTATGGATCACAAACTAGAGTTGCCTCCATCTTCACGTGTTCATCCAATCTCTCATGTTTCTTGTTTAAAGAAGGTTATCGATGACAAGATCCCAATTTAGACTATTTTGGCAAAGATTGATGAGGAAGGGAAAACCATACTAGATACTGAAACAATCTTTGAAACACAGATTAAGGTGGTTGGGTATTTCTAAGGTTGCAACCATATAACAAATGTACTATGGTCCCTATAAGGTGTTGCGGAGGATTGGTAGTATGGATCACAAACTAGAGTTGCCTCCATCTTCACGTGTTCATCCGATCTTCCATGTTTCTTGTTTAAATAAGGTTATCGATGACAAGATCCCAATTTAGACTATTTTGGCAAAGATTGATGAGGAAGGGAAAACCATACTAGATACTGAAACAATCTTTGAAACATAGATTAAGCAACTACAGAGTCAAGCAATGGTTGAGTACCTCATCAAGTGGAAGAACCTACCAGTAGAAGATGCAACATAAGAAAATGAGTACTTAATGCAGAAACATCTATAATTAATCAAGTGTCGAGGACAACAATGTTTGAAGGGAAGGGGCATGTTAAGCCCTAGATATTGTGACATTTCATTTCTATCATTGTTAGTGTTGCCATTATTGGTGAGATAGGACCTTA
Source organism: Pseudotsuga menziesii (assembly GCA_001517045.1). Classification (NCBI taxonomy): domain Eukaryota; kingdom Viridiplantae; phylum Streptophyta; class Pinopsida; order Pinales; family Pinaceae; genus Pseudotsuga; species Pseudotsuga menziesii. The sequence continues at coordinate 488,119 of LPNX010621225.1, forward strand.
ATTGTAATTGTACCCGTTGTCTCCTATATATACCAAGGAGACCTAGTTTTAGATATAATCTCATCTTGTTCATTTGCTATATTGTAAAGAAAGGTGGCCCTTTTAAAGGGCCTTCTCACTATTTCGTTCTCAAGGTGTGAAGTTACTTCTTTCTACTTTTATGCTATTTGGGGTATTTGGTGCATAACATTCTCCATCAGATCCAGTGTACCAAAAACCACAACTCTTCTTTTGGGGTGAAGATGATGCTTTGCAAAATTACCGCGAGCCCATACTTTCTTGGCTCTTGTCATTTCACTCTACTCCAATATTTCTAGAGTCAAATTGCTCCAGAAATGAAACTTTAACAACCTCTCTATGAGGGAGCATCACATCAGGCATAAAACATGTTCTATCCTCAACTGAAAAAGGAAACATTGTTTCTATTAATGGTTGGAACCTTGTACCTGTGGAAATGACAAAACCATTTCATGATTTTGAATTTTAATTTTTAATGCATCTAATTTATATCTGAATCCAAGTTACACTGTATTGATCAGATGTTCAATAGCTGCTCTAATATTTGCATTCTTGTTTCCTGTTGAATTTCCTACAAACTAAGCAATGTGTTGGATATTTATTTAAATAGCTTGATGTTTTACTAGTCCATCAAACATAAGGAATCCAATTTCCATAAGTGCTCTCAACCTTACATCCACATCATATTCTTGTGCATCTCCTAATTCTATGCCAGTTGAAGATTGATTGTCGACCATCTTCATCTTTTGAATCAATTAGGAGAGCGATATAGTTGAGCATCAAGGTAGAGGGCGATAGACATATTTTCATTATGAACAACACTCATAAAAGGTCAAGAATCTTATCGTGATGGTGAGCTAGCCATGTTCTAAAACACACCTGGTTAAAGGAATTTACAACTCCCGGAATATTTGTTCACTGATTTGCAGTAGATGTAGTTGTAGCTCTCCTAAAAGTGTCCATTAGGATATCATTTCCACCTTGAATCCTATTGACAAATAGGTTTGCCCCTAAGGATGAAGAACCATCATTTTGACGATGTCAAGCACTAATAACATTTGAATAGGGCATGAAGTAAGTAACTTAATAAAAATATTCAAACTTGTGTTAGTGAAAGCACTAGTGATAGTGAGAAGTATCTTTTCGCATAGCCACAATGACAACTTTGTTGCATGGGAACCGTTCCCAGTGTTTAGGAAACTTGTTCCTAACGTTCCAAGGAACTTGGGAACAAGAGAGAAACGTTCCAAATTCAGTGGGAACAGTATCGAGAACTTGGGAACTCGACGACAAATTTTGCCCCATAAAATTGGGAACTTGGGAACGTTTCTTTAATCATTTCCTTCATCAGAAACTCCACGTGTTCCTTATCCAGTGGGGAACTTCCCCACGTTCCTTATCCAATAGGAAACCTCCACGCTTTCTCAAGCTCATGGGCCCAAAATTTGCCATGTTTTTCCTTCAGTTCGGGTGTTAAACACACTAAAAGCTCTCTTGCCCAAACCAGCTAAGCCCATAACTTAAAATTAATCTATAAATAAACCCCCCCTCATGAATCATTCACATTTTTGAGTTTCATTTGGTTTGCCTTCTTGTTCTGGTTTGACAAGGTTTTGTGTGAGTAGCAGTGTGAGTGTGAGAGGTGGGAAAGAGTTGTGAGTGTGGCTTGAGTTTAGTGTGAGAGAGGCGCCTTGAGCATTGGGAAGCTGCCAACAACCATAGTTTAGACTTGTATGCAACAACCAATATTGTGAGCAACAACCACCGTCATGAGCAACAACCTGTGAGAGGGGGCATCTTGCAGTAGAGGAGGCGTCTTGCACTGTTAGCAACTATCTATGAGTCATTTGATAATACTCTTCAGAGATGCAGATTCAAGTTGATTTAAAATTGGAGAATTACAAGAATTTAACTATATGAATTCATCAGTATTCTAAACTTGAATTGAAGCATAGAGAGGATTTTTCAAAAACCGCATTCTCATGGATGCATGGTTTAACTTGTAAGTAACTAGTTGAAACACAACTTTTATGTTTCCTTCGCACGGAATATAGTAGAGTTCACAACAAATATGGCTGCAAGTGTGTTGTCAGAAAAAAAGGCATGGTGTTAAATGCTTGGATCATCCAACTACACTTAGTTTAGAAATTCTTGTTCATTTGTAGTCAATGCATAGTACTCAACAATCAGGCGTATTGGTAGACAATAAATGCCTTTAGGAAATCTTCAAGCAGGTAGTTGAGTCAAAACTAATACTTTTTGTGCCTAACTCAAATGTATCGAGACACCATTTCGTTCCTTGTTTCTAATCGTTTTCCTCACACGTTCCATGGAGAAATGCATAAATGGTGTTTAAACCTGTTGGCTTATGGTTACCAATCCCAAATGGTCATCACTCTACAAAGGCATTGCCTCAACGACATCCTATCTAAGGATGCCCCCTATCATTGCACAAACTGTAGGTAGTTCTCTTGTCTTGGCATCAAGAATTATTTGCAAGAGAATATGTGGTATTCAAGATTCAAATAACATTTGATCTCACATAATTCTTTTATATAAATGTAATGATTGGCCTTGAAGCCCAATGTTTACACCTTCATAATCCACATACAAGTTCTTGGGACATTTGGGAAAGTGGATGAAGCAAGGGATGTTGAAACAAGTGAAGGTAGGGGACTATGCACCGTGAGGCAGATGCTATGGCCTGTTAAAGATTTAGCTCTTGAGGCACTCCGCATGTTTTTGTCTTGTATGCGGAAGTGACCATGCACTAGCTAGGTTACTTTACTCTGTAATGTTGTTTTATAAAGTTTAAAGCAGTGTTCCAAGCTCGCTCCCCAAGGTCGGGAGCTCGCTCCCCATGCCTCGGGGGCTTGGGGGCTCCTTCCGAAACGTTTCCCCACGCCCCCAATTTGGCGAAACTTGAGGAAACGCAGGGGGAGCTTGTCCCCTTGTTTTGAAGCGTGCACCTGTGAAGTGGGGGGCTCCTAGACGCTCCAGTAGTAATGGTAATGTTAAATTCTTGAAGTAAAAGTGGTATTTTCCTTATCTTTCATTTCCTATCCTTTTACTTAATTTTTTAACATTACCATTAATTGTTTCAGGATGTTTGAGAGTGGTTCCAACCTCATCGAAGTTCATATGCAAAAAGTAGAATGTTAGATCCCATTCAGAATTCAACATACTTAACAGTTTTTCAGGATTTTAGGATTGCAACGTTTCCACTGGATTTTATCATGTATGAGGTCAAGGGATTGTCATTTAATGAAGCACATCAACCTCTCTATGTACCTTGATGTTGGTGGTGCTAATTGTTAAACTCCTCTATCGTGACCTTAATCTAAATGTACCCTTTAGTCAAGCAAAATCACTTATTAAGCATGATTTTTTTTCTTCTAATTTTACCTTATTTTAATGCTTGGTTTATGAAGTGTCATCAAAATTGTAGGGTGTTGAGTAATGTCCTTCGAGGATCAACTTTGAGATTCAAGGTAGAGGCAAGGGCTAAAAGCTTAGAGGAGGCGGGCACATGGTGCTATTGATGAATAGGATCCCAATATAGTATTAACGGTTCACTCTTGTATAATTGTATGTTGGACTTGAAATCCTCAATAATGTGACGCCCTCTGGAATCATGAAGAAATAGGGTCTGCTGGTCACATTTCCCCATTACAACATCTATGCCATGGATTTACACAATGTTGAAGTGTGTTGAATCATTGAAGAATTAGACTGTATTTAGGAGCAGCTTAAACTATATTTATACAGGATGAATTGTTATTGCCAAGATTTATAATATTATTATATTTTTTATAATTTTAATGACCTTGACACCCCCCACCCCCCCTCCATTTCCCTAAAATTTGGGGGTGGTCTCCACACGTCCCCAACGTGCATTTCCCAGCTCCCACGCTCCCGCGTCCCGGAAACTTGGGGGAACATTGGTTTAAAGTGACTCTTATGTAAATGGGACCTTTTATAAAGTGTTCCCTTGTTTTAATTTTATAAAGTGACTTTATGAGATAAAGTGCACTTGTTTCATAAATTAAATGTGACTTTATTAAAATTTAATGTAACCGCTTTGGGGGGGAACGTGTTTTCCTCACACGTTCCTCGGGGTTGGGTATTTCCAGGGTCACATTGACCAAATTTCTGTTGTTTTATGGGTTTATCAGTCTGATGTTTTTATGTGATTTTTCCGCTGCTACAGACGTAGTTTCAGTGTTTCAGCTTGTTGTGTTATTGATTTAAAAAATTAAATGCATGAGAGGTGTTTTTATTTATGGCGAGTTTTAAGTCTGAAATCTGGGTAAACTAAGTGTTTGACAAAAGTCTGAAATTTTTGTCAATATTTCTACATGGCCTTCACTACATTGATGGATACTCTTTGCATTAATGTTGGTAGATTGGATGAGGTTAGGGAATTGTTAAATGAGACAAGAAGAAAATGCAGGCCTAATTTTGTTATATACAATACTCTAATCCACAAGTATGGTGTTTCCAGAGACATCAGTGTTGTACATTGATATGTGTTTTAAGTGTCAAATTGATCTTCAAGGTTATTGAAGATGGTATTTTGACTTGTTGTTTGATTGAATCGTGAGTGATATTTTAAATTTTTACTTGTCGATTTTAATCTTGATGCTTTCTATGATCAAAATTTATGTTACTTAGCATAATAATATAATTATTAATAGTAATATATCAATGGAAAATCAATACTTATATTTAAGGATTAGTTTTGTTTTTCTTAATTATTTAATTATTTAATATTTTTAATGTTTTTTAATATATATTATTGTCGTTCCCAACCTGCTGTTTCCTGCAAATTTGGAGGAAACCTCTAGACGTATTCGATACATGTACCCATGTTCCCAAGGTTCCCACATTCCAGAAGCTTGTGCGACATAGGATGACTACTATCTTCATGGTTGTAAGGAAACTTACTAATTGGTTCAATTTCCTCAATATGCACATCAAATGCATAGTGATATGCAACAGTGCCTAGTTTTTTACAACCTTGTAAGTTGTTAGGCCCATCCTCTACACCAATTTTATCCCACTTGTACTCCCTTGAGTTCCAAGAATAGGCAACTCCATTCTCACTTTCACAAATGACTTTTGTTTTCCCATTCTTCCACCATCTCGCAGTGCAACGAATTGATGAAGACAGAATATTACCTTGGTCATCAAAAGTAATACTTGTGACTTGCAATTGATGGACCTTTGTTGTCTGGATTGCATGTGCTGTTCTCAAATCCCATACAAAGACACCTTTAGGCAAATGTTCATTAGGGGGCATCCAACCCAAATGCCCTAAAAAGATGTTATGCCCCACACTTGTTTTTGTCAATGTGGATTTGTTTATTTTATGTCATGAACACCCCAAAAGCGCACAGTCTTGTCTCTTGGACTTGTGGTGATGGCACTACCCTCGTAGATGTAAGTTCCACAACCTATTTATCCCATTCCCCACAAATTGCAATGTTGTGAGGTTGGAGCTAGGGTGATTTGGTAATAAATGCTAACCCTCAAACATGAGAGGGGCTTGCCTTTGTGTGAGGCTTGCTATAGGTCAACAATCAAGGGTTTGAAGTAACTAATGCACAAATGGCTAGAGAGAGGCCCAACCAGCGATAAATACGAGGGAAGAAGTGGGACTTGTTAGTGATCGAGGAGTTGGGAGACCAAGCATGCGAATGGTAAAGGGATAGCTTGATTAGTGATGGGCGATGAGCTAGGATGAAGAGGATGGGATTGGAGGATGACATGATGAAGGGAGAAGTCATTACCAAAACTAGTTGGTGAAGTTCACCTCTAATCAAACTGTATATGATTATTCCCCTGAGTTGATAGTTCCGCCACTACAACTCCTGCAACTATGTACTATTCCAGATGGATATGATACATTTGAACAAAATAGAGCATTTGTAATATTGACGAGTTCAATAACATAGATTAGTAAGTGCCTCCATTTGTGGTATTACCATGTCATGCATTCAAAAGCATGCCATAAAGTTTGAACTTGACGTTCTTTCCTTGTTCTCTTCACATATGTTGTCTCACCTTAGGAATTGCCAAGCCATGTTAGAAAAAACTCCTTTGATATTGTGGTCTTTGAAAAAGTGATTCATAAAGGAATTTTTCACATCATCACCTTTTTTTCACACCTTGCAAAGAGGAAGTGAATACTAGTCATTCTGAAGTTAGCTTTGTAGTTTGTCAGAGAAGAAGATCACTATGATATATGCAAACATATCTCATTCCTATGAAGATTGAGTACCCCACACCAAAACGCTTTCGTCCTTTGACAAATCAAGTTGTTTATTTTGTGTCGGGATGAGACATCTGACTACTTGACAAAGAAATGAGTTGAATCACTGTCGAAGACAATGACTTGATCACTGAAAAGGGCTTACAATTATACCTGTGGTAAGTTGAGAATATATGAAACACTACAAATATTCATGTTTGTGTCTATTTGATAGTGGGATAAAATTATAACAAGTATGGATTGTTCTTTTTTTCTTTACCATGGAATGCATATTTTAGGGAAACCCATCGTGTACTTCGCCTTATTTTGAGGATGGTACCCAAGATGAACTGGATTTTGGAGAAGCTCAAGGCTTTGTCAACACAACGCTCGAAGCCGTTACAACAATATACTCATTAAGCGCTCAACATGTCACCTTCGGGAATTGAGCTTGGGCGGTGATGATAACAATCATTTCTCTCAACCACACAATCTAGACCTAGTTGACATTAAGTATGGACTGTTCAATAACATGTTGAGTCAAAAGGAATGTTTCACAAATCTTGGAACTCTTACTCTAAATGGTCAAAGTTTCAAACTATATCAATCGTGTTTCTCTTGGCTTCTCTAAGAATGAAGTGTTCAAATGGAATGATGCTTCTGATGGCTGATTCAAATGTTTCCCTTGCTGAATCAAATGCTAGCCCTGCATGCATGGGGTCCTCACAAGTTCTCTCACATGCAAAGAAGGATCTTCAGCTTAAGATTTGGTAGAACGAATTTTATAAATTGGCCTATAGTGTTATGGGCATCTTGTAGGGTCAACACATCTAATAAGAGATTCTTAGAATACTAACGAAAAAAATTCCAGCAGTAGCAATACCACCTGAATATTCAAAAACTACAACACATAAATACTGAAGCTTTCCTGAGAAGGTATGGATGCCTACTAAAACCCAAATTAAAGGGCAGCATGTATGCTATGCCTGGCCAAGAATGGTCTCTTGGATACTACCTGCAATAACATATTCTGCTAACAAGGCACCCCCTCTAATGTCTAAGAGCCTTTTTATAACTAATGTTCCCACTTTAGCTTCTGTCTTTTGCATGTGGGATAGCTAGACTTTAGATTATACTCCATCAATTAACTGAAAAGTACAATTGATTGTCAAAAACTTCAATCTGGGATCTACTGATAAGTTTACCAAGATATCGAAAGAGGGAAGCATAAAAATTGCCTTCTCCATACCGAACTCTCTCAGGAATATGTTGGATTCAGCAAAAGGCATAATCAATCCAAAGCTTCAGAAAGGTGTGTATGCTATCCCATGCTCTTGTGGAAAGGTTTAAATTTTACATAGGTGAGACTGGGTGCTTGATCAAGATAAGATTGAAGGAATACAGAGTTTCCATAATGCACAACAAGATTGAAAAATCAGCTGTCACAGAACATTCTAACTCCAAACATTACATTCACATAGAAGATACAAGGTAGCAGGTGTTCCTCGTTACTACAAAAGGAGGGTTAGAAAAGCAATAGAGGTGGAAAAGTTCACCAAGAACATAAACCGGTATGATGGATTAAAGCTTAAAGAATCCTGCAAACCAGTCATCTAGCATCTCAAAAACAATTCTCAAGCTGACATTAATACTAATCGATGACTAACAAATCAGCTATGATAAATCTATCTGTGTAATAATGGGAATAGACGAGCACCAACACCTCTTGATGGTGAGCCTGCTTTATTAGCTTGAAACATTGAGGAAATTTACTCAATATTATGCACTTTCAGATTTTTTGAAAATTAAATCCATCAACTAACCGAAAATGTAAATAATTATCGAAAATTATAATGGCTTGCACGAAGTACCAATAATTAACACTGAAGTGGGTTATCTTTAGACATCATTATAGACTGGCATCCTGTAATAGTAGTATTAGTTTATCAAAAATGTATTTGATTTACATGTATTGCTGTTTTGTAGATTGTTAAACAGAAGTGTTGGATATAATCTACCGTTAATTGGCAATGCGGCTTGTAAACTGTCATGAATATTTTGTGTTTGGCACTTATTTGTTTGTGAAGATCAATTTTCTTTCTCCTTTTTATTTGTTCTCATGGTTATCTTTTTCTTGTCATTGCTTTCTGACATCTATTTATAATATACATGAAGCTGGTCATATCTAGTCTTTTTTTCCTTTGACTTTTACCTCAGAAATCCTTTTCAAGGTACGGTGCAAAGGAGTCCAGGGGTTTTGGCATTGACCAATGGCGGAGATGAAGACATGTATCCTATAACTGTAGATACTAATGGAGGTTCAGTGGATATAAAATTCTGATTTCTGAGGCTGAGTGATCTTTATGGTGTTTAGTATATTTAAATAATGTTCCCACAAATATATATTTTGTTTTTATTTGCATGTACATTGTTCCAAAGTTAATCTAATTCTATTAGTTGTAAGTATATTAATGATGGCAATTGTTTCTGCAATGGGATTTAGCTTTTGTTCATTTTCAACTGGACTTCTTCAGAGTTTGCAATGGTTGTTAACTTTCATGTTTAATTACCCTAAAAAAGAGGCAGGTCCTCAACTCGCTGTAGTTCCTGAAAGAAGGCATTAGACAGTATATGGCTGGTGTCCTATGTAGTGGATGCTGCATGGTTGATTCTTTGAAAGATTCCAGCTAGCCCCATCAGAGGTTGTGTACTTCGTTGGCAGTGAATCAGATGGATACAAATTCAAAGTAAAAGTATTTTGAATTCCAAGGGCCCAAGTGTATTGAATATGCTAGTTGTTTTCTTACTCAAGTTTGCTATCTATTGCACCCAACTTTGTATAAATAAGTAATTAAGTTCTTCCCAAAAAGTTACTGTCTGGCTTCCATTTAGGGAATTGCCATTATAAGTTCATTTTGCTTGGCAATGGTGTATGTTGCTTCTTAGAGTTCTAAACTAGTAAACTTACATGTATTGAAAGTTTGGATGGGATTCCTATTATAAAGCGAAGTTGCAGAATCAATGGGTTTCTCTTTCCATTCTAAGTTACCGGAAACTTCTAGGAAGGGGAGGGGAAACTTCGTTCCCCGTTTTGGAAACTTAAACGGAGGGGATACGGCTTGGAAACACCACTGAAACGTTTCCAAGCCGTATCCAAAAATTAGAAACGTTTCCATTCCGTTTCCAGAGTTTCCAGCCGTTTCCTTAAACATTTCCAGCAGTTTCCTGGTTTTCTGAAACGTTTCAGCTGCTACAGGATAAGTTTTTGATTAGAAATATTGATTTTTTGACATGAAAATAAACAAATAAATAACCCCAAAGGCAAACTATAAAACCATAACCCTAAAGTGAACCTCAAAACATAGATATAAAGCCTCAAAGCTTATAAATCAAGAGCAAAACCTTAATCCTAAATTGGTGAATGGTAATTTGACATCTTATGTCTCACTGATTTTGTTTCATTGTAATTTTCCAAAATTGATAGAGGCCTACCATTGGTTCAAAAAATCATTGATTTGTGGACATTTTATTGTATCAAATGCTTGTCTACTTTAGTGATAGTTTCACAGCCTAGTGTAGAAGTACAATGACTTTTTTTATTTTTATTTTTTTCTTTTCAGTTTTTTTTCCAATTCCTCACAACTTTGTTTTAAATAAACTCCAATGACTTGCATATGTGATAAATCAACTTGCATATCAAAATTGATACAATGGCAGCTTTAGCCATACAAAATAGCGTACTACATTTATGAAGGGTTACATAAACCAACACATATTTCCAATAATCTTTCAACAAACTTCAGTTTTCTTCTTTTCCTTTTTGAATTAGTATGAACCGTTGACCTATGGCCTTATTTACTCCATTGCTAGTACACTCATATCCCTATCCTTATGTTGTGGAGAGAATTATGATGGTGCGTCTTTTGGCCAGTTCTCCATAAGACGTGCATGTGATATTTTAATCTTATTTCAAGCATTTTTATTAGTATAAACCATAAAACATAAACAACATATCCAAGGAAACTCATTGGTGTCTAGAGATAGTATTATTGCATAGAGTGCAATATTGCATGTCATCACACTCACACCTAAGTTGCACTAAAACATGAGCTCACTTATTTATACTTGTGTGCTTAATTAATCCTCCTAAAACATGGTTGATTATGTCAAATTTGAATATCCAAGTCAGTTGCAAATCATAGACAATCCTATGAATTTAGGCCCTTTAAGAGCCAGTCAGTTAGTCACTTTTGGAACCAGTCGGTTGGTCAATTGACTCTCACTTGCCTAGTTGATTGTCTCTTCAGTGAGTGGACCAACCTAAATACAACATAGTTGAGTCTGTCTTACATAAAAAGTTGTGTTTAATCACAAATTTTAACACTTTTCTAGAGGTGTAAACAACGTAATATTTGTTCGATGGTAACATTTGGATACATCCATCAAGTAATTTTAGGGTTTGAAATCGATGTTTAGAAGTAGTTGACATGTTCCTGTTTAAATGCTTTCCGTATTGTATCCCACTTTTTTCAAAATTTGTGGTATCCGTTTCCCTCCCCATATCCATATCCGTTCCCGTATCCGTTTCAGTGGAACTTAGTTTCCATTTAATAGGATTAAAAATTATAAATGCATCTAAAGATAGTTATGTAAATAATATGAACCAATGGGTTTCTCTTCCCATTTAATAGGATTAACATGATAAATGTGACTGAAGATAGTTACGTAAATAATATTAACCAAAAGTTTGAATTGGATCCTTATCATGAAGCCAAAGTTGGAGAACCCATTTCTTAGGATTTCAAATAATTAATCAATTGAAGGTAGCTGTTTAGTCATTTAAAATAAATTTCAACTAGGTGGTTGTAATTAAGTTTTGAACCCAACATTGTGTAGAAGCATTTCGCTTTTGCTTGCGACTTGGATTATACCATGACCATTTGATATTAGGAAGGAAATTTATAGGAAATTATTACTCTCCTAAAGTATCAAATTAAATACAAATATCGGTAAGAAAGTTACAAATGTAGAATTGCTTTTTTTGACACACCATTTGCAGATTACCCTCAAGAGGACATTAAAACATTGGTCTTATCTTGCTTTTGATTAGTGGAACGTGTTCCAGAAGAATAACTTTTTATTTAATGTCTTTTATGTTGATTATTTACATTCAATCATTGTTGTTGTGGGAAATGTTGCAGTATACAGATGAAGAGGTTGCCCTTCATTATGATGAATTTTATGAAGATGTACACACAGAATTTTTGAAGTTTGGAGAACTTGTAAATTTCAAGGTAATTTTTTTTTGTTTCTCACTGTTGCTCATCGTCCTTGATAACAGGCTTTCTGCTTGTTAAGTAATTACAAATATGATTGACCAATTTGGTAAACCCGTTCTATTTGTCATGATTCTGAGGCTTATCTTAAGAAATAGTGCTGACTATGTTTTTTGAAGTTTGTGTTGTAATTTAAGTTTTTTATATGGATAATTTAAATTTTGCCAGTCTAATTTTTAGTTGATCATTCAGGTCTGTAGAAATGCTTCAGCTCATCTTCGTGGAAATGTTTATGTGCACTATCAGTCTCTTGATTCTGCAATTGCTTCATACAATGCCATAAATGGTCGTTATTTTGCAGGGAAGCAGGTGTGTGATGTATTTGTCTGCTGTTGCTTATTCTTATTAGTAATTTATTTATCATCATTAATTGGTTTTCATTTCAGAGAATCTTATGTATATGTATATATCATATAGGTAGGAGAAAATGAAGTGTATGCTATGGCGATGTATTATATTCATAGTTCATACTAAATGTGAATGAACTGGATAAATCCTTCCAGTTAAATAAGGGTATGATACATTCAGTTGTAGATGATTATGGATATTCTTAGACAATAAACTCAGTGCTGTACATAATGTCTGGGAACTGAGAAGAATCCAGCTTGAGTGAAGTCCTGATTTATTTGTTGCACAGACATGTTCAACAATGAGCTTTCAACATGATATAAATTTTATTTTTGCTAATGCATCTGGAGCATTAAGCATTGGCATTCAATTTTGTGAATGCAAAGATCAATCTTCATGTTTCCTTTCTAATAACTATTATTGTGTATATATTATCTCCTTGTCATGCTGATAATCTTTATTCCCAACAGCACATTGCAGGGAAGCATACTTCATGAAATTTATGGTTGCAACTTGCAATCTATGGCATATCTTCTATGTGCCTGTTTTGTGTGACAATATCCATTGCCCCAAACTTGTGATTGAATGCTTTAATAAGCTTGGAACCTGAGCTTGGCATGTAGAGAAGATCTGTCAGAAATAACTGGTTTACAGATTTTTTCTTATTGCAGTTCTACTTAGTACTTGACAAAACAATATGACTCTCTTTGTGCAAAGCTATTTATCTTATGCATACCTTATTTGAGGGAATGGCACTTACTGCAGCCAAATGATTTGGGAATATGTGCAGTCAAACCCACCAGCATGTTATAGATAGTTGACCAACTATATCTATCTTTCTATATATATATTTTTTAAAATATGACAATTTATTACATTAAAAATTGGGACTATGAGAACAATTGCATGTTCACATTTCAAAAGCTTGCATCATACTTCTGATTTTATTGCACTAAGAAATAGATGGCCTTATTGAGGAAAAGTCACTGAAAATATTCACCAGAAGGATATTAATAATAAATGGCAGCTGGCAATAATTGCAATTTATACTAAATAGTAAATAACCATTCCATTGAAACTAATTTGGGCTCAGTAACTTGTTTTTCTCGTTCTAATTTCATAGGAAATAATCTCATCCCATCCTGATTCCTCACACACTCAAATGAAGAATAGGGTTGCTGGTACTAGGTCAGAGCTCACAGAGCTATCCCCCTTCCCTGGAATTTCTGGATGGAAGGCAGATCGACTGCCAGCCACATAGGTGGCAGGTAACCCAAAATGACCCAATTAGATTTGATCCCTAGATCTCTGTGGACTTGGTGCAAGAGCATCTGCCAATTGAACTAATCCCTGGATATGGGCTCAGTAAATTGTGACCTAACTATTAATTCAAGCATTATATGCTGCTGTACCTGTTGAAGCTTAGTATTTGAAATAATTAGTATTCTCTCCTGAGCTACTTTAAGATTTTGTTTATTCCTTAGATTGCTTTGCTTGAACAATGTTGAAGCTGGTTGTTTCTATACGTTGGAACCGATTAATCTTCTTGCTTTTGATGTGTCTTCTTTTCTTGTATTATCTTTAGTTTTTCAGTCTCTCCATTGTATGATAATGAAATTCATAATTTGTAGCTTTTGCTTTAACAAAATTTCATGTTACATAAGATGTACTTCAAAATGCTTGTCAGGTGTGGATGTGCTTTGATTTCTCTTCACTTTTAAGCTTGATCCTGTTTGTCTTTTCCTTCATGGATCATACATTAATGTCCTTATAGATAAAAAACATACAATGAACTACTCCTTGCATGATGGTTTGTTTAGTGATTGTTCATTTTTATCATACACTGCCCAAACATTATTAAATTATGATTCTGTTTCTCCTGTGTCTCAGATAACTTGTGAGTTTATTGGTGTCACGAGGTGGAAAGTGGCAATCTGTGGGGAATATATGAAATCTCGCCATAGGGTAATCTTTAAGTTATCTCCTCTATAATTGGTTTTATCATTGATTTGAGTTGTGTTTTTAACATTGAATATCTTAGTGACCTTAGCAGGCATTATTCATCTTTAAAAACCTTTGGCTCTGTGACAGACTTGTTCACATGGAAGTGCTTGCAACTTTCTTCACTGCTTTCGTAATCCAGGAGGGGAATATGAATGGGCAGACTGGGACAATCCACCTCCAAGGTCCTGGCTAGTAAAAATGGACATATTGTTTGGTGGGTCAAGGATTGATCAATATGATAATCGCAAACTGAGAGAACATGATAATTGGAATAACCATGGTTATTCAAACAGGAGTAGTTACAGGAGGTCATCTAGGCAGCGTAAGTTACGTGAAAGGGACTCTTGGAGTAGTGATGACAGTGGAACAAAACACAAAGAGTACACAGGCAGAAAATATAGTAGTGAGGAAGAAAGAGACACCAGGTCAGACTTGGATCAAGCTTCTGATGTATATAATAGAAAAGAAAATAAAAGAAGGTGCAACCAAAACAGAGGAGCCAGTGATAAAACCAAGAGAGGTGAAAACGAGATTTCTGAAGAAGACAAAGAAATCACAGATCGGTCCTATCGAAAGACTGATAGGAGCATGCATGGGATGAATAGAAAGCAGCACTGCAGAGAGCATTCCTGTGAGGATGACAATGTTGATAAAAAACGGAGGGTAGATAATGTTGATAGTGATCTTGCAGGTAGAAAGTACTCTGAATCAAGAAGAGGAAGTTGCACAAGATTGGATGATGATCATCATGTTGTTAAATATAAGGAAAAAGACAGGGACACAAATGAAAGGGAAGATGATTTACAATGTTCACGCTCTGAGAAAGAGCGAAGGCCCAGGGAATCAAGGAGACCCCAAGATCATGTCAAAGAAAGTATGGATGAAGAAAAAATAAAGTCATCAAGAAGAGGTCATCACAGTAGCAAATCACCACGCAAGCATAGAGAGTATGAAAGGGTGCAAAGACGGCATGAATATTGCAAGTCACCAAGAAGAGTAAAAAACTACAACCAGCTAGAAAGGAGAGGCCAAGGTAAGATCATGTCCCCAGAGAATGATCAACGCAGGAGTAAGTTGCCGAAGAGAAGCAGAGACTTCAGTAGGACACCAAAGAGCTCAGACGAAGATTCTTTAGATGGTGTTGACCGATGGCAAGCTAGTGATGATAGTGTACTCTAAATTTTTTCTACTTGTTAATTGAAATCCTGATAAAAATTGCTTTTCTATATAATGAACAACTAGAATGTTCATTTGTTCTTTCTTAAAAAGTTGTTGCAAAGATTTTGTGCTTAATGCAAGTCAGCCATGCAAGTTCACAGCAAGGAATAATGTTTTTGATCAATGATTGTAAATAGGTAAGGCTGTATTTTGGTATGTTATCCTCTACAAATATTGTTGTTGCTGGCGTAAAATATCAGTATAATAATTATCAATCAAGTTGCTTGGTACTCCAAGATGGCTAATACCATCGTATTTTAATGTCCTCATCCTGTTGAAGGATCCTTTTGCACTTGCTTTGTTCTTGATGCAGACCGACTCACAGGTCCCTGCAAAACAGAATGCACAGTGGCCAATGGCCATCAATAAACCGAAGCATCATACATCAGCGCTGTTCATTCACAAGATCATTGATTCAGTGGTATAACCCTGCAAATCAAGGTCGTCTCAGTACTACATAGTTCTATAAAGACAACTTCTCATTACTCAAGTGCTAAGTTGCACAAAACATCGAAATGTTTCCAAGTTTTTGAAACGGGAACGTCTTGAAATGTGACCCCCCCAAAATGGGTATGTCAGGGGAAACGTGGTATATAAAAAATACTATATATATAACACAATATCTTGCAAGAAAATAAGAATGATACACATAAAAACCATTTTCAAAGGAAACCCATGTCTATATTAATTGTTGTAGATGGTTACATGATATAAATTCCTATAGCTTGGTGATCTTAACTAATGCCAATATTGTACCCTCATACATGATTGAATCCAGTGGAAATGCTACAATCCTACCAACCTTGAAATCCTGAAAACCATCAACTCTGTTGAATTTTGAATGGAATATGAAATTCTACATTTTCCATATGAAATCCGACGAGGTTAGAATCATCCTGAATCAATTAATGGTAATGGTAAAAATTTAACATTTAAGAATGCCACTTTTAAGAATTTAACATTACCATTAATTACAAGGTGCATAGCACTCAAATTAGCATTTGCATGTAAGTTTTTCTCAGTTTTAGCCACCGGTTTAAATGTCAAAATTATCTCAGTTTAATGCCCAACCCAGAAATGCATGAGGCTGGAAATAACATAAAATTTCAGACTGAAATAAACACTGCTGTAACTCAACTTTTAATGACAGAAAATGAAATAAATGCACACCATGAAATTCTCACAGTAAATTTTTGGAACCATGCCTAGGAAAAACCCAAAGGAAAACCATGGAAAACCTGTTAGGAGAGAGTATTTTTATTTATTCAGTAAAATGGAACAAGTACAACTTATCTGTATTGCATTAAATGCACCCAAACTTTCTCGATTTTTGTGCCAAAACTGAGCCTCGAAACTGAGCCAAAATTTGCCCTCGATTTCTGTTCCCATGACCTCGAAATTTGTGCAGAAATATCTCCTTGATTTATGTGCAAAAGGTACAGCCCATACAAACTGTATGGACCTTGAAAACTATGTTGTATGGCCTTGGTTTTTGTGCAGAGTACAACCTTGATTTCTGTGCATGCCTTCTCAAGATTTGCTCTCAGACTAGCCTCAAAAGCCGTGCCCTCAAAACCTGTACTATACGACCACCTTGGGATGCGTGCCAAACCAAAACTTCTCCTCGAAATACGTGTTGCCTCGAAACTCGTGCCTCCTCTCTCTTCTCTCCTCTCCTCACTTCAATGCAATAGTGAGTGTTTTTGTCTTTCCTTGCCTTTTTGGTGAGGACCCTAGGGTTCATCTAATCCAACGGTGGAGATTAGATGAGATGAGTGGATGAGATTAATTACTCATTAAATCCCAATTTAAAAATTAAGTTCACTCACCTCACTTAAATTTTTCAAAAAGTGACTTTATTCTCAAAAGTCTAATTAAATGCTCATTTCAAGTCATTCAATGCAAGGGTCACTTTATTTTCCCTTTTTAAGTGACTAAGGCTAAAGTCACCTAGGGAAACACTTTCCTAGGTACAAAAATCAACACACTCTTACCGAGGAAGGTGTTCTGCACTACTCCCAACTTGTCCCTGAAGAAGACAAACTTGCCCTTCCTCAAAGATTTCGTCAAAATATCTGCAACCTGCCCATCAGTGGAAATGTACTGTAAAGTCATTGCTCCTCTCTGAACATAATCTCGGATGAAATGATACTTGATCTCAATATGCTTTGACTGGTCATGAAATATTGGATTGTCAGAGCGCTGGATGCAACTTTGATTGTCACAGTAGATCATCGTAGGTCTCACCTCCTTACCAAATAAATTCACCAGCAACTTGCAAAGCCACACCGCCTCGCAACTGGCCTGACTGGCTGCCAAATACTTGGCCTTTGTAGAACTCAAAGCAACATATTTTTGCTTTCGACTGAACCACGACATCGCTGTCGAGCCCAAACTAAAACAACATTCGGAAGTGCTCTTCTGTTCCGCCACAGTGCCTGCCCAATCCGAATCTGTGAAGCCAATCAACCTGATCCCATTTGACCTCCTGTAGTCTAGACCATACTCCACTGTCCCTGCAAGGTAACGCAACACATGTTTTGTGGCTACCCAGTCCACTCTCCTATGCTCAACCATGAACTGATTGAGAGTGTTCACTGCAAAACACAAATCTAGCCGAGAGTTGGTTAGACACATCAAAGAACCAATGAGTTGAGGTATAGTGTAGGATCCACCAACTCTCCCTCAGAAGCATGAAGCTTCTTCCAGTTGGTGACCATCGGTGTAGACATCGATCTGCTATCCTCCATTCAAAATATCCTCAGAATATCAACTGCATACTTTTCCTGTCCCACGAAAATATGTCCAGGCTCTTGCCAAACCTCTAATCCCAGAAAATAGTGCATCAACCCAATGTCGGTCATCTCGTACTCTGAAGCAAGATCTTTTTTGCAAGCTGCAATGGGTCTCTCTCCTCCTGTGATAAATAAGTCATCGACATACAACAGAAGAATGAACGAATCATCTCCAACCATGATGAAATAGAGATTCAAATCTGTCTCACTCCTCTGAAACCCCATCTACTGCAAGTAAGAATCGATCCTGGAGTACCAAGCTCTAGGAGCTTGCTTCAGCTCATAGAAGGATTTCTTCAACTTCCAAACATGAGACTCTCTCTCATGAATCTCAAAGCCTTGAGGCTACTCAACATACACCTCCTCCTGTATGATTCCATTGAGAAATGCGGTCTTCACATCCATCTGATGGATCTTCCAATCCACTTCCGCTGCAATGGAAATCAATGCCCTGATCGAAGTATACCGTGCAACTGGCACAAAGGTTTCATCATAATCTGGTCCCTCAATCTATGAAAATCCCCGCGCTACAAACCTGGCCTTGTACTTCTCCACACTACCATCTGCAACATGCTTTAGCTTGTAAAGCCACCGAGAAGTCACCATTGACTTCTCGTCAGGTCTCGGAACAATCTCCCATACATCGTTCTTCATGATGGAATGGTACTCATCCATCATGGCATCTCGTCAAACATGATGCTTGGAGGCCTCCTCAAAAGTAGAAGGCTCTGAATCATGTAAACTAACCACTAATACCATGCCCAATCTGCCTGGCATCTGAATAGCCCTCACTAGCTCCTTGGGTGTCCCAAACTCTTGAGCTTCCTTTAAGGTCTTTCGAAGCCACTTAAGCTTCTTCTTCCTTGAAGGTTTCTCCCACATTGGTCTGTCATCGTCTAATGAACTACCAGAGATAGAAGCCCCAGTTATCTGTGAACCAACCGCTGGTGAACTCTGTGATCCCGATCCTCTGTACGGTGAACTTGTAATATGAGACCCAAAACCTGTCCCCGAAGATCATGCTGGCTGAACCACTGAAACTGGGGAACCTGTTACCATACTGTGTGGTCCAGTAACTCTGGAAACCTGTGAACCTGTCTGCTGCACTGGCGATACCTGTGAAACAACCTGAGGTGCATGGACCTGCTGCTCTCCCTGCTCCAACTCTCTAGACTTCTTGAAGGCTCGCTCCTCCTCAAACTTCACATCCTTTCTCACAACAACTTTCCTCTGAGAATGAAGGTAAATACAGAATGCTTTCGAAGTCTCATCATAGCCCACAAAGATGCCCTTCTTTGCGGTGGGCTCCAACTTTGTCCTCTTCTCAGAAGGGACATGAGAGTAAGTCAAACTACCAAATATGCGAAAATGGCTGACCTTAAGCTTCTTACCTATGAAACACTCCTCAGGTGTCATGTTCCCCACGACACGATGGGGACTCATGTTCTGAAGACATACAATTGTATTGTATGCCTCTGCCCAAAGGAAGAAAGGAAGTGTCTGGTCATGTGACATTGCTCTGGCTGCCCCAATAATGGACCCGTTCTTCATTCTCGCCACTCCATTCTGCTATGGAGTGTATGGAACCGTCAACTGCCTCTTGATGCCTTCCTATCTACATTATCCATCAAACTCCTTGGAGGTATACTCACCCCCGTTATTCGATTCGAGAGCCCGTATCTTCCTCCCTGTCTGGTTCTCCACAAGAGATTTGAACTCTTGAAACCTCTGCAAGACCTTCTCGGATTTCTTGCTCTTCAGGAAGTAGATCTAGGTCTTCCGGGAATGATCATCGATGAATGTCACATAGTACTCATATCCTCTCAAGGAAACATATGACATCGGTCCACATAAATCTGAATGTATCAAGTCAAGAATCCTTGCTGACCTGATATCACTGCTAGGAAAAGCAGTCTTGGTGTACTTTCCCAAAGCACACCCCGTGCAAACATCACTCTGCTCTGTGCTGAACTTTGGTAAACCTGTAACCATATGTCTCAACAATCCCAACGCTGGATGATGCAAGTGAGCCATCCTCCTATGCCACAACTCACAAAGCTCACTACCACCGCTATGTGTTAAGGCATGTTGAGGCTGAAATAAGAGTCTGTACAGTTTTCCACATCTAACTCCAATGGAAAATGAAGCAAATGGTCCCGCAGTCTTGGGAAACACATGCACATGTCCATCTAGGAAGGACACCCCAAGACCCCGATCCTCGATAATGGAAATTGAAACCAAGTTCTTTTTCAACCCAAGTACATACAATACATCTTTTCAAACCATGGGACTCATGGACTCCCTTTGAAAAGTAATGGTCCCACGCCCAACTGCTTTGACAGCTGAGTCATCTTCCAACACCACCTCCACATCAGTCTCTGTCTGTGAAAACTCGGAGAACATCTCTCGAGCACTTGTCATGTGGCTCGAAGCTCCGCTATCAATATACCAAGTGCTAGAAGTAGATGCACTGCAGAAATGGTCTATCAGCAAGGAAAACTCCCTCTCTCTATCAACATCCGCACTAGTGATAATATATGCTCTCTCTTGATCAATATGTTTAGTGCACAAAGACAACTCTCTCTGAAATCTAGATGTAAAATCATCAACCTCCGTTGAAGCTGTTGTCTGCTGCTGCTGCTTTTTCTTATTGTTTGGACACTACCCATCACAATGCCCCATCTTTTGACAAGCAAAACACCTTACAGTGCTCAGATCCTTCTTCTTCCCATCCTGCTGCTTGGCCCCACCCGTCTTGGGACCCTTCTTGTTCTTTTTCTTCCCCTTTGTTGTCAAAGCCACATCCTCCTCATCCTTCCTACTAGTAGAAGCACTGCCCTGCATAAGATCCCTTCGAGTCTCCTCCTGAACAAAATCATCACACATCTTGTCCCATGTAGGTAAGTTTTCCCTAGCCACCAAATCCTGCACAAACACAACCCAAGGCTTTGACACCCCATTTATAGCTCTCCACACTAGCTCTGCATTAGGAACAACATACCCAAGTGTTGCAATCACATCTCTCACCTAAGAGATTCTAGTAAGGTAAGACAACATATCCTCTCTTTTGACCATCCTAATACTCTTCATCTTCTCCTTCAAAACCATCTTCCTATTCTCGTTAGAGCTCTGAAACAGTTAGATCAAAGCATCCCACATTTTATGTGCTCTGTCTTTACTCAAGATGTGAGGAATAACATGGTCTTTAATTGCATCAAGAATTATCCTTCTGGCCTTAATGTCGTTCTTATTGAAGGAAGTCAGTTCAACTGGATCCGTGGTAGCATTGGGAATGACAATGGGGTGAGTAGAGATATGATTGACTACCTCATCTCATAGCTCATTCTCTTCTAATACAAGCAATATCCTGGCCTTATCCTCCATTTTCAGTCTGGTTGAAGTCATATTTTTCAAAGAACAAGTTTCAACAAAATGTTGCTACTGTGAAAATATCTTTTCTGAATTCTGGAAATTACTTTTCTGTCTGCAAAAATTAATTTTCTGCCCAACTCAGCTCTAATACCATGTAAGTTTTTCTTAGTTTCAGCCACCGGTTCAAGTGTCAAAATTAAAGATAGAAATAACATAAAATTTCAGACTGAAATAAACATTGTTGTAACTCAACTTTTAATGACAAAAAATGAAATAAATGCACACCATGAGATTTTCAGTCATAGTAAATTTTTAGCAACATGTCCAAAAAGAACCCACAAGGGGAAAACCTGATAGGAGAGTATTTCTTCAGTAAAATGGAACAGTAAGTACAACCTATCTCTACTGCTGTGATGTCCCCAAACCTTGAGATAAGCCCAAATGTGCTAAATTAAGCCTAACTAAGGTTTAAGAACAATGGATATAGATAAATTACTATTGATCTCACTAACCATTCACCCAAATAAATTAAATTCTAGAGATTCAATTATAACTAAAGTTTGCGACACTTAATTATTTTATTACGCCATTTAATTAAATAATTAATTGTGACACTCAATTAATAATTTCCAAAGTGAAAGATAAAGGTCATAATTGAAACAAGAACATCAATAATATATGCTAAACATCATAATCGTTGTTAATAACTAATTTATGTATTTTGGGTTTGTTTGATAGCATAGTTTATAAATAACCAAGTATTGATGTCATTGATTATTTGAAAATTAATCTACTTTTTCGGTGTTATTATGTGTGTGCTGTTAGTGACCATAAAAAGTAAGGAAAACCACATATCATGGAGCATACATAGGTTGCAATCTATACCCACACCGAAACCATTGCAAACAAGAACATCGGCTGCAACTACAACCCTCAAAATCGGGTCCCGATGACTGTCCCCTACAGTAATTTCTCACTAATAAAAATCAGATCGTATGGCTGCCACTCTCCAGCCATCGATTACTTTTACATATAGAATACCTCTCTCATCCTCAGATCTTCAACTAAGAACAATTATGCAACCAAATGATTTACAATAAAATGACAAGTGTGTTCATTTTGGCACCAAAAAGCTATCGAACCCAAACGAATATATCTTGGTCATTCGGAAAGCTTTTTCAATGAAATGAAAGGTGTTGTTTACTGGAAACAATGCTCTGGACGCAATGGAACATGTCTCACAACCCAAAAATGAGCATAGATGGTCAAACCAGATCATAGGGTTGCGCCCCTCTCAATAAAATAGAGCCAAAATTACAATTTATGGTTATGAAGAAGAAGAATAGAAAGAAGGTAACAAGAATAGAAAATAAATTCCATGAGATTCATCATTCCTCCATGTAGATCTTGACATTCAATACATTAACACTCAAACAACCAATCAGCCATCATTGCACATATACCAAATAAAATAATGTAATGAAAACACAACATAAGAGAAATAATTATCTCAAAATATAAGCAACTGGCTGCAGCAAGACAACTTTCCTCCCAGCCGTAGACACCGTCAAACCTTCCTCGCATGAACATGTCACCCCTGAGCTGAGACCATGGATCCACAGGTATATTCTCTCTTAGTCTCACTACTCTCGAAACTACCTCTTTCGAGAGACACAATGCCCCCCACTACTACTTTCCCGTCCATCTCCACTACCTATGGGATGCGACCTAGCTCGCCATTCACATTTCCTGGCTTCCTGTGTGAGATCCTGGACTAGTAGAGCGATATAATGGAAGCAAATGGAACAAATATACTCCCTCTAAGTCTCAATACATTTTCAATAATATTAACCTTCTCAACACAGGTTGATAGCATAAATCACATGGTCTAAAGCTCAAGATTAACTTCAACAAGGAGATGGCATATGGATTTATAGCATAAGGAGGACCATTCTAACCCAAATGGATCAACCCAAATTAGAGATAAGTAAATTTTAAACTTTATCATGGAGAATTAACTTGAATTAATGGAGTGGTGGCTTAGTGAAAAGATTCCCTTTCCCGAATTAGCACCATGAGGAGGAGTTACCCAAAACTAAGGAGTGGAGCCATGAAGAGCACATGGAGGCACATTAATGCACAAAGGGGGTTACAAAACATAAAGGAAGTCGAAATAGGTGAGAGAAGGCATCAAATTGGGTCATAAATATCATGGAAGCACAAAAATAGGATCATAAATGCATGGTGTAAGAGTGGAAGCTAGAAAATAGATTACAGTCCTAAAAACTAGGAAAGTGCTCATAAATGACCATAAATGTGAGGGAATATTTTCCCAAGGAGGGATCCCTATGCAATATGGGCCCACTAAGGTGTGCACAATATGCAAAAATATCTCCATAGTCCATAATTAATGAGAATATGGTTCATTGTACAAGGTTTGGGTGACGACCATTATTAATCTCACCAAGGTGCAAATATGAATTGGGATGGACAAAGTTAAGTCAATAATAAGTTATAAGGTGCTAGGGATGTCCCCATTCCCCCTAACTTTGTGGAATCCATGGTCCCCCATACTCTTTTAGTTTCCTTTGCTGAGCCAGTTGTTTATTTAATCAATATTAACAACATTCAAACATAACAAAGATTTTAGTAATAACATTAACATTAATAATAACGCCAAAGTACAAGGTCATGTTATCAAACATTAATAATAAGTCGTTAATTAAATTCATAATGAAAGGGAGCAAAATTCCACAATCATATAAAATATCATAAGTCCATAATGCAAGAGAACATAAGTCACATGAAGGATCATAAGTCTGGGGCTTAACAACTAGGGTATTACATCTCCCTCCCCCTTAAACAATGCATCGTCCACGATGCATATTACATACATGCCGCGAAATTTCAAAATAGATGAGGGTATGCTTCCCTCATGGTATTCTCCAGCTCCCAAGTGGCATCCTCAGAACTGTAATGGATCCATTGGACCTTTACGTGTCTAATTTCTCGATTCCGAAGCAGCTTGACCTTGCTGCCCAAAATGGCAACAGGCTCTACCGGAAAATCCCCTTCCGGTTCCACCTAAATCATAATCCAGTCAATCACATGATTAGTACCATGTTCATATATATATATATATATATATATATATATATATATATATATCAATAAAGAAAATAAAAGCACTCTAATTACCTGGATCACATTCCAATCAATTACATGGTTAGTATCAGGTATATACTTTTTCAATAAAGACACATGAAACATATTATGTACTCTAATGCAAGCGGGTAGGGCCAACTCATAAAAAACAGGTCCTATCTTAGCTAAGACCTCAAAAGGTCCACAATATCTGGAAGCTAGCTTGGAGCAATTTCCCAAGTTTAAGGAACTCTTCTTGGGTCTGACTTTCAAAAACACATGATCTCCAACTTGAAACTGTCCAGCGGTCCTGTTCTGATTTGCATAACTTTTTGCCTGTCTTGAGCTACCTTTAGATTCTGCTTTATCTTAACCATTTGATCCTCTATATCCTTTAATAATTCTGGTCCAACAACGACTCTATTCGTTGGGTTATCCCAACTGATGGGAGTATTACACTTCCTTCCATACATGGCCTCGAATGGACCCATATTCAAAGAGGAATGATATCCATTATTATAAGCAAATTCCACCAAGTGTAAATAATCTTCCCACTTAGATGGTTGATCCATCACATACATTCTTAACATATCTTCAATTACTTGGCTAACCCTTTCTGTTTGTCCATCTGTCTGAGGGCGGTATGTTGTACTCATGTTTAGACTTGTACCAAACCCTTTGAACAATCATTTCCAAAAGTTAGAAGTAACTTTTGAATCTCTGTCTGATACTATAGCCTTCAGAATACCATGCAATCTGGCTACTTCTTTCATGTAAATATGTGCAATGTTAGCTTCTTTGTGAGTTGTCTTTACTGGAATGAAGTGTGCTGTCTTAGTCAACTTATCCACCACAACCATGATCGCATCATTTTGCAATCTCGTCTTAGGTAACTTGGTGATGAAATCCATCGTCACTACATCCCATTTCCATTCTGGTATAGGAAAGGGTTGCAAAAACCCCGCTGGATGTCGATGCTCAACTTTAACTTTTTGACATTCCATGCACCTAGCTATATATTCGGCAACATCATTCTTCATCCCTGGCCAATAATATTGTTTCCTTACTGCTGCTACTATTTTCTGATAACCTAAATGTACGACTTAAGGGACATCATTTGTTTCCTTCATAACCTCCTTCCTTATATCTCCAACATCAGGCACATAACCTCTATCTCTGTGCATGAGTATCCCATTTTCTTTAAACTTATAATTATCAAATTTATGTGGAATTTTCTATTGTTTCAACCCTTCTTTCATCTGTTGATAAATTTCATCAGTGACACTGGCTTCAATGATCTTATCCTTCAAATCTGATGTGCTAGTGCTAATAGATGCTACATGCATCACATGCATCTTCCTACTAAGTGCATCTGCTACTTTATTTTCTTTACCTTTGATATGCTTGATGTCAAAGTCATATTCACATAATAACTCCATCCACCTCCTTCGTCTTGCATTCAAATCAGGCTGCTCAAACAAGTATTTTAACCCATCATGGTCAATTCTCAACTCAAACTTTTTACCCATTAGATAATGTCTCCACATTTTCAAAGCAGGGATGATAGCTGCAAGCTCTAAGTCATGGGTGGCATAGTTCTGCTCGTGTTCCTTCAACTTTCTATATTCATAACTGATTGCATGCCCATCCTGCATTAATACTCCACCAATCCCTTGCCTGCATGCATCTGTGCATACAACAAAGTTTCCTTCGGGGTCCGCGATTTTTAGCACTGGTGCACTGGTAATCATTTTCTTGAGTTTTTGAAAATGATCTTCACACTTACAAATCCAATCAAATTTCACACCTTTCTTTTGCAAAGATGTGATAGGATGAGCCAACTTCGAGAATCCTTCGATGAACCTTCGACAGTATCCAACTAACCCCATGAAGGATATGACTTCTGATACATTCTTAGGTGTTGACCAATCCATAATGGCTCTTATCTTCTCACGATCTACTATAACACCTTCTTCATATATGATATGCCCTAGGTAGTGGATTCTTCTTTGATAAAATGAACACTTGCTTAATTTGGCATACAATTGATGTTCTTTAAGCACTTGCATTACTAGTCTTAGATGTTCTTCATGCTTTTTCTTTGTCTTGGAATAGACAAGGATGTCATCCAAGAATACAATCACAAACTTATCTAAGTATTTTCTAAAGACTCCATTCATTAAACACATGAATACTGCATGTGCATTTGTTAAACCAAAAGGTACTACTGTGAACTCATAGTGTCCATACCTTGTTTTGAATGCTGTCTTACTGATATCCTCATTCTTAATTCTAATTTGGTGGTATCCTGACCTCAAATTTATTTTTGAAAACACCTTGGCTCCTCTCAATTGATCAATGAAGTCATCAATTCTTGGAAAGGGGTACTTGTTTTTAATCGTTGCTTTGTTCAATTGTCTATAATCTATGCAAAGTCTTAGAGTTCCATCTTTCTTCTTCACAAATAACACAGGAGCTCTTCAAGGTGAAACAATGGGTCTTCTGTAACCTTTCTTTAGTAGCTCTTCTATCTGCATTTGTAATTCATTTAACTTTGGAGTACTCATTCTATAAGGTGCTTTAGATGAAGGTACTGTTCTCGGCACCAAGTCGATAGAAAAATCAATGTCCCTCTTAGGAGGTATTCCTGGCGGTTCTTGAAATATATCTGCAAAATTTTGTAGTATTGGATAATCTTGCAACTCTGGCTCTTTTCCTTCTTTTGATTCTTCCACATGAATTGCATATAATTGGAATCCCTTTCTAAGACATTTCTTCAATTGTAGAGTTGTGATCTGCCTCATGGATATGGATCTAGGTATTCCTTTTATTGTCACTTGGTTCCCTTCTTCATCCAAACAAGTATAAGTTTTATTATGGCAATCCAAAATTGCATGGTGTGCATCCAACCAATCCATTCCAATCAATACATCATATGACCCCAAGGGTATGATGTTTAAGTCATCAAAGGTTTTCATTCCATTCATTTCTAAAGGACACACTTTTACAAATTCGGTGATTTTCCTCTTGGCTCCTGTAGCTAGCTGTACTAGACTTGCTGTTTCAAGTTTACTTTTCTTTAAATGACATTTCTCAACAAGATTAGGTGAAATGTAACTATTGCTAGCTCCCGAATCAGTCAAAATAGTTATGGTTTTATTAGCAATATTACCTGCTACTTCAATCATTCAGGATTGGTGGTCAACTTGCCTCCCATCTAGGGCTGCATAGATCCTTTGAACACTTCCACCTACATCTCCAACATTTGAATCCTCTTGAATGTTGTGAAGGTTATTTTTCTTACGCGGGCACTGACTGGAAAAGTGGTTTTCCTTGCATATCCAACATTCCACATGTGGTCTTTTCCCTGGAGTATCTTCCTTTGACTATCATTGTTGGTAAGAATTATTGTTTCTAAACTTTGAAGGTTGGAAACCTTTCTTTCTCTACTCCTGCTTGTTATTCTTCATATCCTTCCAATTCTTCTGATATGGGGCCTTGCTCTTATTTTATTCATATAAGTGTTTTTCCTTCTAGATGACATCCTTAAGGTTCTTTGGTCTATCATACTGGATTTTATCTCTATAAGATTCAAGAAGGCCACTTAAGAACCTGTTGCAGCTGCAACCGTTCTCCCCAAATTTCTTAAATTTTGGGCCCCTCCTCATGATTTTGCATTCTTTTAATCGTTGGATCCTTTGAGTTTTTGGTCGTGTTTTAATTTTAGATGATTGTAAAATCTTAAATCTCGTCCAAGGTTCGAATTGTGATTGCGTTTGGAATTTATGGTGAGTCGCAGATTCTAAGTTTGTTTCGCTTGTTGATCGAACCAAGTGTTCTTTATTGTGGGTTGTCGTTGCGGAGGTATAGCAGGTTTATGCCCGTTGTTGAGTTTGAGAAGCTGTCCAAAACACTTATTTTTCTGTTAAATCGGGCGTCACACTATGTTAAATCGACCGCTTTTGTCCTTTTCCCTTCCGTCGTTGCGTCTTAGCGTCCGAAGCGTGAAGAGCTTCGACTGCCGATGCATGTTGACCTTTTCGTCGCATACCCGTAGCGTTTTCTTTTCCGCCATTGCGGCTGGGAAAGTCATTTGGATTCCGATATAGTGTCTTCCGACTTTCGATTGAGCTTTTCCCGCCCGCGTTTCGGATGTCTCTAGCTCTTGTCCTTTTCGCTGTTGCGGCTCTCAAAATCCTTTAGCTTCCGAAGTGTAAAGCCGTCCGACTTCCAGTTAAAGCTTCTCCCGCCCACGTTTCGCGTGACTTTATCCCTTGTCTTTTCCGCCGTTGCGGCTAGGAAAGCATTTTCACGTCCGATATCAAAACCTTCTGACTGCCGATGTAGAACCTTCCCGCCCAAGGCTTAATCAAAACTCTTTCCAGATCAAGAGATGCACCTGGCCGTTTTCTTGTGGATTAATTGTTTCAGGTGGTTAATTTTAATGTTTAAAACGCCATTCCAATGAATGATGCTTGTCGATTGATTGCAGGTGGGTTTGGGAGATCGGTCAAACTACCGCGTCGTGGAGGAAGACAGACCGTTTGGTAGAGGCAGGGCCGAAACTAGCAGGATCACAAGAAGGACAAATGAAGGAAAAGGACAAAATGAATGGTGACAGAGGAGCAGCTCTGAAAGGCCCGGCAGTTACTTAGCCAATCACGAGCATGCGCAGAAAAGATAGAGGAATATGAAGCGTTGAGGAACTGAAAGGTCAGACGTTTGGGGGGTAGCCCAAGCAGTCTGCAGTTGTATTTTAAATATTTGAAAGTAGAACTTAGACGGGGACTTTTTCCCTGGAAGAACTTGTAAACCATTTGCTTGTAAGAGGAACTATTTCGTTTTACAATTAGAAACTGCAACTTTTGCCTGCTAGAGAAAGCGAAATGTGGAATGTATCAATGTGATTAAATGAACAATGTTGAAGGGGAACTATTTCGTTTTCAGCTGTGTTTCATTAACTGTGAGAGTGTTTAACTTCCTGAACCTATGTTCTTGTTGAATGCTTTTCAGTATATTTTGTGATGTTTTCCACTGTGAGTGATGAATGTTGTTCATAAAACAATTGGCTAACTGGTTGTTAAAAAATTTGCAATTGTTCATGTATCTTGAAAGAAGTGTCAGCTATCTGTAGCTTTTCATTATGCATGCACACAATATATTACTTACCAATGAATGATAATCCTACTCCCTAGGGATAGATTAAGTAGGTAGTTTTAATTTCTTGTTGTATGTGATTTAGATGCTAGTGAGTCTAAGACGAGAGGTAAGAACCTGCGCATCACGTTGTGACTGCTCCTTGCATCTTATCACCCTGCATGGTTAATTAGGCACTTGAATTTCATAGCTTAAGTCAAAATACAAAAAACTCGGTGGATCGGGCTGCAACCGGTAAAGCCCTTTGTTTTGTACTTGACCTACGGTAGTCGGACCGCAAACCGAACGGATTCCCCACACCAAACAGTCACAGGCTAGTTGGGAACATTGATTGGGGAGAATCCCTTACTGTTGTTGCCTGCGAATTTTTGGGCCTCAACAGTTTTGGCGCTAGAAGGAGGGCCGCCAGTGTATGGCTGGCCGAGGAAACCCGTTTTCCCGAGATTATTCCACCGGTAACAGTTCTGAGAGCAGTGGGTTTCATAATCCAATTCCGGAAGAAAGAGAACATCTATATTCTGTTGGAAACGAAATTGTTAATGATCTAAGAAGACACACCAGGGCATATGTAAAGAAGATTGGAGGATTTCCAATCATCCCTGAATTTCCTAGAAGAGAGTATAAGAAGAAAGATCGTCCTGTAGCGAAAGACTCAGTGTTGGTTGGAGACTGGGAAGAACTTGTAGAAACAGCCTTACAGGAAGTTGTACTACCTTTGAACCAAGAAGGCCCAAATACCCCTCACAGTTCCCCTGCTCGCACTCCTATTGGCTCACCTCCTCACTCTCCACCCAGACTCATGGCTGGCGTAAACGCAAACCAAGCACCTAACCCATCAAATCCACCACCTGCATGGAGAGCCAGATCACCATTAAACCTGACACCTCCATTACACGACCTACCTCAAGCCTTTGACAAGATGTTGAACAAGTTCGACCCAAATGAGAAAATATTAGTAGATGATCACCTACAAAGTTTTTACTTGGCAATTGAAGGATTGAGGGCCGAGGAGTATGAAGATGTAGTCTGCAGACTGTTCTCGCATACCCTTAAAGGAGCTGCAGCATCATGGTACTTTGGGTTGCCTGCTAACTCTATCCCTGATTGGGATACCTTCGAGAGAATTTTTAGAAGTAAGTATGCAACTCAGAAAACTCATGCAACCCTCATGAAAGGGCTATGCGCTTTGAAGAAAGAAAGAAAGGAAAAGGTGCACAGTTTCACACAACGGTTTGCAGCCTATCTCAAGAATTTTTCTGAAACGGATAAACCTTCAGACAAAGTTCTGATTGAATATTATACTTCAACTTTAGGCCCTGATTTGGCCATGTTTGCCAAAGGTAGGGCCAAGCCTACTTTGACGGAAACCTATGAAGAGGCAGAAATAGTGGAAGCTGAAAGAGAAAGTATTGAAGATTATCCAGAACAGTTAGGAGAGAAAGGTGCGGGAAGAAAAGCCTTATTGTTTACTAAGCCTAAGGAAGAAAAGTTGCCAGATTTGGAAAATATGGCCAAAATGATGCAGAAACTTTCCAACAAAATCATAGATATGGAGAAAGAGAAGGAAACACAAAAGTTTTATAAGCCATATTATAAGAAAATAGAGGATAACAATCAGTCTCAACCTCCTCCTCACAATACTGCATCTATGAATTTAACAGAGGTAGGCATGGACAATTTTTGTACTTTCCATCAATAGCCACACTCTGAAAAGAATTGTCCTCAATGGATAAATTCGATGACGTTGGTCATGAATTAGCTGTTGGATTCTAGATTAATAGAATATGGAGAAGAAGAGAGAAAAGAGAAGACTACGTCAACAAATGATCAAGAAGAGGAAACCATGGCTTTGTGGGATTCTGTTTCATTATTTGATGCTGAAGAGGAAGAGAATCAGGGCTATAAGGACGTCATGGAAACCAACGTAGCAACAAGAAGCTAAGGGCCAATCAAAGAAAACAGTCTCATTCTACCAAAGATCAAAAGGCTGCAAAGAAATGTAAAGAAATTTCAAAATAAATCCTTAGCTGATAAGATGCCAGAATTCACTATTACCAGCCAAGATCCGAAATAGAATAATACGTTGGCTAGGCCAAATAAAGGAAATATGAATGCTGATAAACCTCATCCGAATGAGCAGTCGATGGATTATGACATAGTGGAGGATTTAAAGAAGGTAAAAGCGAATGTTCCACTATTCGAAATGTGTAAAGTGCCGCAGCAAAAAGAAAGACTGTTGAAAGCACTTGAAGCATCGGATGAGAAGCTGCTCGCTAACAATCAACCACAGGAAGAAGAAGAAATTGGAGAAACCAACGTTGGAGGTAAGTCTAAAAGAAAACATCCACCTTTCCTCCTCACGTTTGAAATTTTCAATCATAATGTACATAATTGCTTGGTAGACTCAGGGGCATCGGTTAATGTTATGCCCATATTAGTCTGTAAAAAGATCAATGTGCAGCCTAAGCCATCCACGTGGAGGGTGGTTCAATTGGACAGAACGGATGTAAAGGTAATTGGTGAGATGGAAGATGTCCTAGTCCGCCTGGCATCTAATGATAAAGTATGCCAAGTTATTAACATCGTGGTGGCTGATATACCAGACACTTACGGTCTAGTCCTGAGCAGAGATTGGTCGGCCAAATTAAATGGATATTTGGCCTCAGATTGGTCGCATCTGTGGTTTCCATACAAAGGGAGTCCGAACCAGATTAAGATTCTAAGAGAATCTCACATGAAGTACAATGTTAATCAACTGGAGGAGAAGAATGTACCAGTGGATTCTGTATTGGGAAACTATTTTATTGAGTTGGAACCAGGGAATTACCAAGCAGAAGAAGCCAGCAACACATCTGAAACCCATCCTGATCTCCTTCGATTCTCACAGGCTGATGAGATTGACTGTAATATAGTAAGCTTAGCAGTAGGAATAGATTCACCTTCAGTAGTTAGTGATTTTTGGACTTTGTTTTTTGATGGCTCTAAGACATTAGAGGGGTCAGGGGCTGGCTGTGTCTTGATCGACCCCCAGAAGAATAAACATTTTCTTTCATGTAGATTAGAGTTTGAGTGTACTAATAATACAGCTGAGTACGAAGCGCTGGTACAGGGATTGAGGAAAGCGATTGAATTAAAGGTAAGTAATCTAAAAGTTTTTGGAGATTCCGAAATTATTATGAAACAAATCCAGAATCAAATACATTATGTTTCTCCTCACTTAAAGGCTTACCAGAATGAGGTATGGGATTTGCTTAAATGTTTTAATGCATTCAATATTATTTCAATTCCAAGGCATAAAAACGCAGCAGCTGACCTGTTGGCCACATCAGCCACTAGGTTGGTACCCATTAATAATCGATGCTATGTTGAATTACTTTTTAGGCCTTCTATACCTGATATGATTATGAACCTACGAGTGTTCGATGATGACCAACATATTATAGAATGTTTAACAAATGACGAGGTGTTTAAAGGAGCAATCATAGACGATGAAGAGCATCAGGCTGAGCTGAAGTACGATAATTTCATTCCTAAAGGAGTCAGAACGTTAGAAAAAATGTTCGATTTAAATGAAAAGTTCAGAATACCAGCCAACGTGAAGACCCACAGCTCATCTCTGCAGTTTGAGCTGATTAATTTAGGGACTGAAACGAATCCTTCATTTGTGAATCTCAGCAAATGTTGTTCACCAACAGAAAGAGACAAGCTTGTTAGTTTGTTTAAACAATATAAAGATGTTTTCGCATGGACGTACGAAGATTTGAAAACGTACGATACTAGCATCATCAAACATGTTGTCCCCGTTAAAGCAGGCGTCAAGCCATATCAGAAACCGTTAAGAAAAATGCATCCAAAATTGGAACCGCTGATTCAGAGTGAAGTGAAGAGATTATTGGATGCTAGAATCATTTTCAAGGTTAGACACTCTGAGTGGGTGTCAAACCTGGTACCAGTAAGGAAAAATTCTGGAGAAATAAGACTCTGCGTGAATTTCAGGAACTTAAACCGCGCATCAGACAAAGATAACTATCCTGTTCCACCCATGGAGCAACTGCTACAAATGGTTTCAGGTTATGAACTGTTTTCATTATTAGACGGTTTCTTTGGCTACAATCAAGTATTAGTAGCCGAAGAAGACAGATTGAAGACGACATTCAGGACTAAATGGGGAACCTTTGCATACAGGAGAATGCCCTTTGGGCTTATAAATGCTAGAGTGACATTTCAGAGGGCTATGGACATAGCTTTCCGTGGATTGATTGGCCGAAGTGCTGTAGTATAGCTTGACGATATTACAATATTCTCGAAGAGAAGAGAAGCGCACTCGTTCCACTTAAGGCAAATTTTCGAACGCTGTCGGAAGTATGGAATCTCACTCAATCCCAAGAAGTGTGTATTTGCTGTCACGGAGGGCAAGTTGCTGGGTCACATAGTTTCGAAGAAAGGAATCTCTATAGATCCAGAAAGAATTAAGGCTATTGAACAAATTCCCTTGACCCATAATAAAAAGGGGATGCAATCATTTATGGGAACGATAAATTTCGTGCGAAGATTTGTGCCTGATTTTACTCATATTGTCAAACCACTACAGCAGACGGTAAAGCAAAATGCACTATTCAAGTGGACTGAAATTGAGAAGAGCGCATTCAGCAAAATCAAAACTGTTGTTGCACACGCACCATCCCTGAAAAGCCCAGATTTTGACAAAGATTTTATCTTGTATACCTTTGCATCTGATGATTCGCTAGCAGCTGTGCTCACCCAAAAGGAAGATGGGGGGGATGAATTCCCAATATCCTTTATGAGTACTAGTCTACAGGGGGCCGAATTGAATTACCCAGCTGTTGATAAACAAGCTTACGCTGTATTCAAAGCAGTAAAGCAATTTAGGCCTTATATTTTAAAAAATAGAACCAAAGTGATTGTCCCCTACCCAGCTGTAAGATCTCTTCTTGTACAGAAGGAGTTAGGAGAAAGAAGAGGCAACTGGGTAACAACTCTTCAAGAGTACAACCTTGAATTCAAGCTAGCATCTATAGTTAAAGGACAAGGGTTGTGCAAACAAATGACTGAAAATGGAAAAAATGAAGAACACGCCTGGGAAGATGAATCCGAATTACATGTAATGGAGGTATGTCCTTTGTTTACAGCTCCCGAGTCTTGGTATAGAGACCTTGTGCATTACCTGCAGGAAGGGCTGTTGCCACAACATTGGAGTTCCAATCAAAGAAGGGCGCTGCGTCTTAAATCAGCCTCCTATCAACTGGTTGAAGGAGTATTATTCAGAAAGAATTATGACGAGGTTCTGCTCAGATGCTTAGAAAAGGAAGATGCGAAGAAAGTAATGTTAGAATTGCATAACGGTCCTGCTGGGGGACATTATTCAGTAGATACTACGGCCCACAAAATACTCAGAGCCGGTTACTATTGGCCTACGCTCTTCAAATACGCACACGCACATGTCAGAAAGTGTGATATTTGCCAAAGGTGTAGTGGGAGACAACCTAAAGCAGCAACACCCCTAAAGCCTGTGATGATCACGGAACCATTTGAGCAATGGGGGCTGGATATTATTGGAGAAATAAAACCAAATTCCTCTTTGCAGCACAAGTACATTCTGACCGCGACTGATTATTTCACTCGCTGGGTCGAAGCTATCCCGCTGTGCACACTACTACATTTCGATCCAAAATCCGACGGTTACTTCCGACGGCGTGTGGATTTTTTCTTTTAAACCTACCAAAAATCACAAAGTTAATTTTTTTTTTTTAAAACTGTGGTCATAAGCGTCGCTTAAGCGACGACTAGGCTCATAAGCGTCGCTTAAGCGACGGCTAGCCTAGTAAGCGTCGCTTAAGCGATGGCGCATAAATTGATCATTTATTTAAAAAAATTCACTTAATTGGTTAATTATTTAAAATGGAAAACTAAAACTTAAACTATCATGCTTAATCACCCCTCAACTACCACTACAGGTGTGCATTTTTGTTTCATTTGTGATGATATTCTCATTTGTAAGGTTGGGTGATTCCATTTGGACATGATCAACATATCCTTTGCTTGAAGTAGATAAATAATAGTTGTATTCACTTGCTTAAATATGTGACACCGGATCTATGTATTCACTTTCTTAGTAAAATGCACGCCATAGTATGTACATTCATTCAAATGAAATCTAGTTCATTAACCTTATTTTGGGACCACACTTATCAAACTAGCTAAATTGATTAAGTTTCAAAACTTGAGTATTTCCTATGTTAAGGTTGTTTGGATATTGAAAAAATCCTTGATGCAGGTTCCCACATTGAGTTTGTTTAAAGAAGGAAATCTAATATGATAAGATCAGTCACGTTTAACCTTTCTTCTAACATTAGGCCCAAGTACAAAAAGTGGGTCTTGTTTGACCTTTTCCTATTACCACTCTGCATAAGCCTAAGATTAAGTGTTTCCCTTGCTGGAAAGAAATACCATGTAATTCAATTATGTTAGCATGTGTATAGGTGAATACCCCTTCTATCCCACTACCTAAGATAGACTACATATCAATAGTTTCAACATATTTAATTGTACTCTTACTAACAACATATATGGAAGACTACAAAACCAGTAAATGTTGATCCTCTTCCAAAGTTATGTTCAAATGAAAAGGGAAATTAACTTGTCATTCCCCTTGTCGCATACTACAACTTAGTGCAAAAATTCTTATGTTTGGGTAAGGTCACTGCATTAGAACTAATGTATCTCCTTGGGGATGACCACTCACATGTGCACATATGTTTAAGCACGATATTGATATATTATGTGA
Organism: Pseudotsuga menziesii; assembly: GCA_001517045.1. Lineage (NCBI taxonomy): Eukaryota > Viridiplantae > Streptophyta > Pinopsida > Pinales > Pinaceae > Pseudotsuga > Pseudotsuga menziesii. The sequence continues at coordinate 524,569 of LPNX010621225.1, forward strand.
ATTTGTCTTCTATCAAGGTCCAGAATCATGGGGTCAATCCTTTTGTCATGTATATGGAGCCATGATTTGAGAGTGGGTTAATGTATGATATTGGAGCCCCATGTACTATGGCATGACTTTTATTGGCACAGATGGTGGCGTAGGAATGTTTCATGTGAGTTGTTTGCTCCAATCCATGGGCCTCCCCTTGATCTATACAATGAAGCAAACCAAGGAGAGGTAATCCATTTGACTTGGCTATGTTGGCTTTGTTATTTTAATTATGCTATGGATATGAATTGGATCATGATATGCACATTTTGTTTCTTTTTTACTTCATTCCATTGGGCATCTTTCGCTCTTAAGTTATTGGGACAACCCACTTTATGAGGGAAATTTTCACATGTATTCACGCATAAGGAGATCGATGGCTCCATGGTGAGATATATGTTTTTTGGGGCCATATTTCATGATTACACATGGACCTATAGGTCAACACATCACCCTTAAAAAGGATTTTAACGTATACATTGGAGTTTCAATTGCCTACTTTGCCCTCCTATAGAATAACTACTATAGACCAAATTAAGCATATTATGATATATTCGTATGTAACTGTATTTGCATATCGTTATTGGTGTAATGGCTTGTAATGGCTTATTGGTGTAGAGGCCCTTTGTTAAAGGCTCCCGTTGAAAGATGAAAGACCGGGGGTTCGCTTCGCTCCACAGAATGCCCTCCTCGACTCTAGCGCTCTGCCCTATGCACAGTTTGCTCAAATTAACCATAGTACTGGAATTCGAGTGAATTGCAATTTCCAGGATAGAATGTCTTTTGCTGATTTGGGTGTACCACTGCCTGTGATAAATTTCTGTTCACCCGCTCATGAGTTTGTGGGC
>LPNX010621225.1:532995-651674 GCA_001517045.1 Pseudotsuga menziesii
ATATTAAAAAAAAAAAAATCACAACCATCGCTTAAGCGACGCTTATAGCTGTCGCTTTTTCGACGTCTAATGTCTATCTCTGTCGCTTAAGCGACGATTATTCCTGTCTCTTTTCCGACGGCATAAAGAAAAAAATTTGACTACCGTCGATTAAGCGACGGCCTTTCTGTCGCTTAACCGACGGAATGAAGGATATTTTCTCTAAAAAATTTCATTACCGTCGAAGATCTTCTGTCGCTTAACCGACACTGTAAATTTAACCGACGGTTACTTAATTGTCGCTTAACCGACGGTTTCTTAGGTGTCAGATAACCGACGACAAGTTTCCGACGCTTAAAAAAAAATCCAAGTGTCGTACATGCGATAGGGAAGTGTCGAAAATCCGACATGACGGCCGTCGGATTTTGGGTCAAAATGTAGTAGTGGCAAGATAAATGAAGACGAAGTCATCAGCTTCCTACAAGATCATATCATGACCAGGTTTGGAGTTCCAGTTTCGTTAGTATTTGATAATGCTAAGTACTTTTCGTCGATTAAATTGACTACATTTGCTCATGATAAAGGGATAAAATTGCATTATTATGCTAATTATTATCCACAAGGAAATGGCCTGGCTGAATCCTCCAACAAAAATCTGATTAGAATTTTAAAGAAGACCGTGGTAGAAAACCAAAGGAGTTGGCACTCAGCATTACCAAATGCCCTTTGGGCCGATAGACTCAACCCCAAGTCTGCGATTGGAGTGTCTCCATATACCCTTGTCTATGGTAAAGAAGCCATCCTTCCTCCCAATATCATGCTGCCATCTTCCATACTAGCTCAAGAGTCTAGAGGGTCGGATGATGAAGTTTTGCAAATAAGAATATATCATCTCCTGAAAGCAGAAGAGGCTAGATCTAAAGCCAGAGAACGCTTTAAGCAACAACAAGAGTTAGTTAAGAGATGGTTCGACAAACATAAATCTGGAACAAAAGACTTTGAAGTAGGAGACTTAGTCCTCAAATGTCATCACCCCCATGATGAGAAAGGTAAGCACACTAAATTCTAGCAGTTGTGGGTAGGCCCTTTTCAGATTGCAACAAAGCTTGGCCCTTCTACTTATAAGTTGCAGGATCTATAGGGGTGGGAAGAGAACTTACCAGTGAATGGTTTGGTTCTCAAGCCTTATTTTTCCTGAGTTTCTTTGAGTTCTTCTGTCTTGTATATAAATAAGTTGTTTAGTTGTCTTTTGAGTCATGTTTTTCAGTTTGTTTCAGTTTAAGTTTTATTGATTTCAATAAAGGGAACGAACCCGCAGTTGCATGGGGAACATCCAAATGTTTGGGAATGATAAACGTTTTTGAGTCTCAGACTGGGTGTTGCTAAAATAACTTCTTCCAGTTTAGCAGTTTTCTCGAATAAGCTCTATGTGCATTGAAGTCCTGCTTAACCCCTGTGAAATAAACCAGATTCAAAGAGTCTGGAATACTATGTTGGGGCTCCATCCACCTCACACTTAAAATGTTCTAAGGAGCGACAGCAGAAGACCCATAGAAAGGAGCAAGGTGAACAGTATATTAAATATAAATGATCCCATGCCAAGAAACGAATGCCAAAAGGCAAATAAGAGTAAAAAAATCCTATGAAAGTATCATACATCAAAGCAGATGCCGAATCATAAGTACTAAATTGTCGAAAGATCCTCTCCGTCCGTGAGCTGAAACATGAAGTACACCGCTCACACAAAAGGGCACTATGGGATAGAGAATCCTGAATTAAAATTCAGTAAGAAAGGCATGTAGGAGGACTCATATGAAAAGGGACAAAATTCCAAAAGCACAAAAGTGCTAAAATGGCATGGGAACGAGGAACAAACAAATATTTTTGTTTACCATGTGCTACAATCCTGTGGTGTCCAAGCTATCAGCTACCGGAAGACAAAGGTAATAATGAAACTCATCCTCTGGCCTCAACAGAGTTATCTTGACTTGAAAATCTTGGTTTCCACTCTCCCAAATTGGACTATTATCTATGATTGAAGGTACACACTTCCGACATTCGAGAAATCCAGATAGCTGGAAGAATTCAATAGGATGCATTTATTGTTAAATGGTCTGTCACGCAAAGATTAATCGCCTAGAGATCTAGGTTCACCAGGTAATCACCAATTGTTGCAGCTGCAACCGTTCTCCCCAAATTTCTTAAATTTTGGCCCCCTCCTCATGATTTTGCATTCTTTTAATCGTTGGATCCTTTGAGTTTTTGGTCATGTTTTAATTTTAGATGATTGTAAAAGCTTAACTCTCGCCCAAGGTTCGAATTGTGATTGCGTTTGGAATTTATGGTGAGTCGCAGATTCTAAGTTTGTTTCGCTTGTTGATCGAACCAAGTGTTCTTTATTGTGGGTCGCCGTTGCGGAGGTATAACAAGTTTCTGTCCGTTGTTGAGTTTGAGAAGCTGTCCAAAACACTTATTTTTCTGTTAAATCGGGCGTCACACTATGTTAAATCGGCCTCTTTTGTCCTTTTCCCTTCCGTCGTTGCGGCTCCCAAAGCGGCTTAGTGTCTGAAGCGTGAAGAGCTCCGAATGCCGATGCGTGTTGACCTTTTCGTTGCATACCCGTAGAGTTTTCTTTTCCACCGTTGCTGCTGGGAAAGTCATTTGGCTTCCGATATAGTGTCTTCCGACTTCTGATTGATCTTTTCTCGTCCGCGTTTCGGATGTCTCTAGCTCTTGTCCCTTCCGCCGTTGCGGCTCTCAAAGTCCTTTAGCTTCCGAAGTGTAAAGTCGTCCGACTTCCGGTTAAAGCTTCTCCCGCCCACGTTTCGTGTGATTTTATCCCTTTTCTTTTCCGCCATTGTGGCTAGGAAATCCTTTTCACGTCTGATATCAAAACCTTCCGACTACCGATGTAGAACCTTCCTGCCCAAGGCTTAATCAAAACTCTTTCCAGATCAAGAGATGCACCTGGCCGTTTTCTTGTGGATTAGCTGTTTCAGGTGGTTAATTTTAATGTTTAAAACGCCATTCCAATGAATGATGCTTGTCGATTGATTGCAGGTGGGTTCGGGAGATCGGTCAAACTACCGCGTCGTGGAGGAAGACAGACCGTTTGGTAGAGGTGGGGTCGAAACTAGCAGGATCGCAAGAAGGACAAATGAAGGAAAATGACAAAATGAATGGTGACATAGGATCAGCTCTGAAAGGTCTGGCAGTTACTCAGCCAATCACGAGCATGCACAGAAAAGATAGAGGAATATGAAGCATTGAGGAACTGAAAGGTCAGACGTTTGGGGGGCATCCCAAGCAGTCTGCAGTTGTAGTTTAAATATTTGAAAGTAGAACTTAGATGGGGACTTTTTCCCTAGAAGAACTTGTAAACCATTTGCTTGTAAGAGGAACTATTTCGTTTTACAATCAGAAACTGCAACTTTTGCTTGCTAGAGAAAGCGAAATGTGGAATGTATCAATGTGATTAAATGAACAATGTTGAAGGGGAACTATTTCATTTTCAGCTGTGTTTCATTAACTGTGAGAGTGTTTAACTTCCTGAACCTATGTTCTTGTTGAATGATTTTCAGTATATTTTGTGATGTTTTCCACTGTGAGTGATGAATGTTGTTCATAAAACAATTGGCTAACTGGTTGTTAAAAAATCTGCAATTGTTCATGTATCTTGAAAGAAGTGTCAGCTATCTGTAGCTTTTCATTATGCATGCACAAAATATATTACTCACCAATGAATGATAATCCTGCTCCCTAGGGATAGATTAAGTAGGTAGTTTTAATTTCTTGTTGTATGTGATTTAGATGCTAGTGAGTCTAAGACGAGAGGTAAGAACCTGCGCATCACGTTGTGACTGCTCCTTGCATCTTATCGCCCTGCATGGTTAATTAGGCACTTGCATTTCATAGCTTAAGTCAAACTACAAAAAACTCGGTGGACAGGGCCGCAACCGGTAAAGCCCTTTGTTTTGTACTTGACCCACGGTAGCCGGACCGCAAACCGGATGGATTCCCCACACCAAACAGTCACGGGCTAGTTGGGAACATTGACTGGGGAGAATCCCTTACTGTTGTTGCCTGCATATTTCCGGGCCTCAACAGAACCTTTGAATCTTTACCTTCTCAACTTTGATGAAGTCCACATAGTTCAAAAGTTCTAGAAACTTTTTCTCATAGGCCTCCATAGTCATGCTTCTCAACTTAAGCTCAAAGAATTCCTCCATCTTCTTGTCATATTAGTGCTCAGAGAGGTATTCTTTCTGAAATTATTTCTTAAACTTTCTCCAAGATATTTTGTCTTCATTGATGTCTTTCAACTTAACTAGTTGATCCCACCAGATAGTTTCTTTACCTTGCAGACGATATATGGCTAGTCTTGCCTCCATATGAGGTGTATACTGATGCAACTTGAAGAATTTTCTAGGTCCTATCAACTATGCTTCAGAATCTTCTTCTTGCTTTACTTCTCCATCAAAATTTGGGGGCTTGATTCTTCTCAACTCTCCTCCTAGTTCATCCCGAGTAAACCTCCTCTTCTTGTATCTCATTGGAGATCTTTCAAGACTGTTCTCTGTACTGCTTGATACATACCCCTTCTTCTCTCTGAGTGATAAGTTCTCCTTGAAGATGATCTAGACCTCACATAACCTCTTTTATGACTCCTTTCGACGGATCTTTGGATGGTCTTAAATGATTTTAGATCATTCATAATCTGCTCTTGGATATGAATTATTCTTTCATTATCCTCTCTACACTTCCTCACCGAATCCTCGAATCTTAACGGGTCACTACTCACCTTATATCTGGTTGACCTTCTTCCCTCAACAAACTCCTCTTTGGGACTATATGGCCTCCGTCCTTCCTCAATATCCATCCCCAAACTCTAACTTCCTACTGTTGAACTTTTAGTTGTTGAATACTTAGTCTGCACAGGTTTGATTAAAATATCAGTTGTAGTAGTCACACTGCTTGCTCAATCAATCACTGGGAACTGCAATGTGTTCATTAATGACATTCTGTTAGTAGACTACACATTTGTATAAGTTCATTATCACAAAAAAAACCCACTTTTTTTCTTGTTTATAAAGTAACTAGCCAACATTTCTAAGTTACAATCTACTTAGTTGGACAAGGGGCGGGGTAGAAATCCTTCCAAGATTCCCCCTTACTGGATGATATTCAGGTCCATACCCATCCCAATCTAACGGTTTAATTAACTAACTCACATGTGAAATTATATTAAGGTTCATGCATCCGAGATATCTAATGCAAGTGCATTCTTACAGGGTGACTTGAAACTTCGCAGAAGGCCCAACAGCCACAATGTTGAAACCTTAAGCTCTGATACCACTTGTGATGTCCTCGAACCTTGAGATAAGCCAAAAGGTGATAAATTAAGACTAACTAAGTCTTAAGAACAATGGATATAGATATATTACTATTGATCTGACTAACCATTCACCCAAATAAATTAAATTCTAGAGCTTCAATTATAACTAAAGTTTGCGACACTTAATTATTTAATTATGCCACTTAATTAAATAATTAATTGTGACACTTGATTAATAATTTCCAAAGTGAAAGCTAAAGGTCATAATTGAAACAAGAACTTCAATAATACATTCTAAATATCATAATCGTTGTGAATAACTAATTTATGTATTTTGGGTTTGTTTGATAGCATAGCTTATAAATAACCAAGTATTGATGTCATTGATTATTTGAAAATTAATCTACTCTTCCAGTGTTATTATGTGTGTGCTGTTAGTGACCATAAAGAGTAAGGAAAACCACATATCATGGAGCATACATATGTTGCAATCTACAGCCACACTGAAACCATATCAAACAGGAACACCGACTGCAACTACAACCCTCAAAATCGGCTCCAGATGATTGTCCCCTATAGTTATCTCTCACTAATAAAAATCAGATCGTATGGATGCCACCCTCCAGCCATCGATTACCTTTACATATAGAATACCTCTCTCATCCTCATATCTGCAACTAAGAACAATTATGCAACCAAATGATTTACAATAAAATGGCAGGTGCGTTCATGTCGGCACTAGAAAGTTATCGGACCAAAACAAATATATCTTAGTCATCCGGAAAGCTTTTTCAATGAAATGAAAGGTGTTGCTTACTGAAAACGCTGCTCCAGACGCAATGGAACAGGTATCAAAACCTAGAAATGAGCATAGATGGTCAAACCATATCATATGGCTGCGCCCCTCTTAATAAAATAGAGCCAAAATTACAATTTCTGGTTATGAAGAAGAAGAATAGAAAGAAGGTAACAAGAATAGAAAATAAAATCCAGGAGATTTATCCTTCCTCCATGTAGATCTTGACATTCAATACATGAACACTCAAACAACCAATCAGCCATCATTGCACATATACCAAATAAAATAATGTAATGAAAACACAACATAAGAGAAATACTTATCTCAAAATATAAGCAACTGGCTGCATGCAGTAGGACAACTTTCCTCCCAACCGTAGACACCGTCAAGCCTTCCTTTCCTGAACAGGTCACCCTCAAGATGAGGCCATGGATCCACAGGTATATTCTCTCTTAGTCTCACTACTCTCGAAACTACCTCTTTCCAGAGACACAATGCTCCCCACTACTACTTTCTTGTTCGTCTCCACTTCCTATGAGATGTGACCTAGCTCACCATTCCCATTTCCTGGCTTCCTGTGTGATATCCTGGACTAGTAGAGCAATATAATGGAAGAAAAGGGAAAAAATAGACTCCCTATAAGTCTCAACACACTGTCAATAATATTAACCTTCCCAACACGGGTTGATAGTATAAATCACATGGTCTAAAGCTCAAGATTAACTTCAACAAGGAGATGGCATATGGATTTATAGAATAAGGAGGACCATTCTAACCCAAATGGATCAACCCAAATTAGAGATAAGTAAGTTTTAAACTTCATCATGGAGAATTAACTTGAATTAGTGGAGTGGTGGCTTAGTGGAAAGATTCCCTTTCCCGAATTAGCACCATGAGGAGGAGTTACCCAAAACTAAGGAGTGGAGCCATGAAGAGCACATGGAGGCACACTAATGCACAAAGGGGGTTACAAAACATAAAGGAGGTCGAAATAGGTGAGATAGGGCATCCAATGGGGTCATAAATATCATGGAAGCATAAAAATAGGATCATCAATGCATGGTGTAAGAGTGGAAGATAGAAAATAGCTTACAGTCCTAAAAACTAGGAAATGGCTCATAAATGACCATAAACAGATAAATGTGAGGGAATATTTCCCAAGGAGGGATCCCTATGCAATATGGGCCCACTAAGGTGTGCACAATATGCAAAAATATCTCCATAGTCCATAATGATTGAGAATAGGGTTCGTTGTACAAGGTTTGGGTGGCAAACATTATTAATCTCACCAAGGTGCAAATATGAATTGGGATGGACAAAGTTAAGTCAATAATAAGTTGTAAGGTGCTAGGGATGTCCCCATTCCCCCTCACTTTGTGTAATCCATGGTACCCCATACTCTTTTAGTTTTCTTTGATGAGCTAGTTGTTTATTTAATCAATCATTAACAACATTCAAACATAACACAGATTCTAGTAATAACATTAACATTAATAATAACACCAAAGTACAAGGTCATGTTTTCAAACATTAATAATAAGTCCTTAATTAAATTCATCATGAAAGGGAGCAAAATTTCACAATCATATAAAATATCATAAGTCCATAATGCAAGAGAACATAAGTCACATGAAGGATCATAAGTCTGGGGCTTAACAACTAGGGTATTACAACTGCATTAAATGCACCCAAACTTTCTCGATTTTTGTGCCAAATCTGAGCCTCAAAATATGACCCAAAACTGTCCCTTGATTTATGTGCCCACAACCTCGAAATATGTGTAGAAATATCTCCTTGTTTTATTTTAAAAAAGGTACAGTATCTACAGAGTGTACGGACCTCGAAAATTGTGCAGAGTACGAACTCAGTTTGTGTAGAGTACAACCTCGGTTTATGTGCCCACCTTCTCGATATTTGTGCCTAGACTTGCCTCAAAAATCGTTCCATCAAAACTTGTACTATACGGTCACCTCGAGATGCGTGCCAAACCAAAACTTCTGCTCGAAATTTGTGCTGCATGGAAAGTCAGCTTCCTCGAAATTCATGCCTCCTCTCTCTTCTCTCCTCTCCTCACTTCAATGTGCAAAAGTGAGTGTTTTTGCCTTTCCTTTCCTTTTTGGTGAGAACCCTATGGTTCATCTAATCCAATGGTGGAGATTATATGAGATGAGTGGATGAGATTAATTGCTCATTAAATCCCATTTAAAAATTGAATTCACTCAGAGTCACTTAAATTTTCCAAAATATGACTTTATTCTCTAAAGTCTAATTAAATGCTCATCTCAAGTCATTTAATGCAAGGGTCACTTTATTTTCCCCTTTTAAGTGATTAAGGATAAATTCACCTAGGGGAACACTTTCCTAGGTACAAAAATCAACACTGCAACCCCACATCTCAGCTAAAACTTGTTAGAATCATGACTAATTTTACTTGAAATGGTACATAAATGGCGTCAGATTTGTCGTACAATGTTTTCAAATCGTCAAACATTGTATAGTATGATTGACGATGTTTCCATGCCGATTCATACTAGTCTTCGTGTTTCCACGCATTTTTGGTACTGGTACAACCCCCAGGCTGGAATTTCCTTCAACAAAGTTCTAATGTCATCTCATAAGAATTATGCAAGAGATTTCATGAAAGTGGCTACAAGGAAGCATTGATTTACTCTTAATATTTTTACACAATTTATAACATGTAATTGAATCTATTAAAAAATTGTACCAAGGCAAGTGTTTTTCCACCTTAGGTGCCTAGGGGCTGAAAAATGATAATGTGGTCCCTAGTTACTTTGTTTAAGTGAGATGGACTTTATGAGAAATAAAGTCACTTTATAAAGTGACTTCATGATATAAATGAAAAAGTCATGGTTTAAATTAAAAAGCGTGACTTTGAGAAATAAAGTGAATTAATAATTGTTTATTATTTAAATGGAAAAGGGCACTAAATTCATTTAATCAGTCTTTAATGAGCATTTATTATTAGCCCCAGATCTTGATGGCTCAAGATTTAATCTTGGCGATCAGATTTCAAGTAGTAGTTACCATGGAGAAAACTAGGGAAAGGCACTCATTTTGATTCATTCTTCACCAAGAGAATTGGAGAAAGCGAGAGGAAGAGAGCAAATAAGAAAGAAGTCAAGCTTGAGGAGAGAGAGATAGGGCACGAAACTCAAGACAAACAACACCAATATTTGGCACGAGTTCCAAGGTTGTATAGGCAGAAATATCGCACGATTTTTAAGAGTGATTCTAGCATAGAATTCGAGGCACAATACAACAACATTAAAAGGGCATGGACACAGAGGTAATTGGTACATTATTTAAGGAAGAAGTTGCACACATTTCCAAGCCACTGACACGATTTTCAAGAGAGGTCATACAATATTTATGGCAGTTGTACTACACTAATAAATGCCTTGTTTGTACATCAAAGTTCTGTAGCAGAGGGGAACGATTTTGCATGCTAAGAGGGCACAAAGTGTCGAGAGTATTAATTGATTGTAGCAACTGGTACAAATGTTGAGGTTAAAGTCTAATTATTGCACAAAAATCAAGGTCTTTACAACACAAACTTTGGGTCATTCATTTTTGTCTTGCTTGTTGAGATAAGTTTCCTTGTATTACTGGTGTACCCTTTTCTTTTCTAAGAAGGAAATACTAAAATCAAACTCTCTCACAGGTTTTCCCTTCGGGAGTTTTGTAGGGCTATTGGCCAAAAATTTTGAGTTATAATTTTATGTGTGGATGATTATTAAATTTACGAGTGATTCAAGTACAATACATTTTTATGTCTGAGATTTCATTTCTAGTAGTTGAGTAAATGGGGTTTGGGTATTAAACGATATGTTCTAAAGAAAACTTGAAATTGGGTTGGGAGCAAGAAAATTTTCATGGTATTAGAGCCACTTCAAGGAGCATAAATAAAAATCAATGATAAAGTTCAAATTTGGAAAAGAGGGAAAACATGTGGTTGGTTTCATTATTTAGGTTCTTGGACTTACCTTGGTCATGGCTGCTAGGTTAAGGATTGAAGATAGGCTGGATGAGGCAACCAACTTTAGTCCATGGAAGGCTAGGATAGTACTGATTCTTCAAGAGGATGAATTGTGGGATATAGTTAATAGTACTCGGGCTAATCCAGTTGCAGTTCCTATAGGTACTATAGACAAGGATTCTTTTGACAAGAAGGATATAAAATCGAAGAGGATTATACTTGATGTCGTGAAGGATCATGTAATCGCACATGTGATAGGAAAAAACCATGCTTTTCAGATGTGGAGTGCTTTAACTAACTTGTTGCACTAAGAATAGTGAGGTGTTCTACAATCCAGTATGGGGGAGATGTTGTCACATAACGTAATGTAACGCGTAACGTGATGTAACAAAAATAAAAAGAAATTAAAAAAATTCATGTCGACTCATAAAATAAAAAATGAAAACAAAATAAAAAACAATTTAAAAAATACATATCCCCTCATAAAATAAAAATTTTAAACCAAATAAAAAGTCATTAAAAAAATCCATTAAATTAAAAAAATAAAAAGAATGGATCCATCTTAAAACCATGTACATCAAGCATGAAGAGGGATCAAATTTCTTTTGTGGACGTGTAAAAAATTTAAGTTCAAATTAAATAACACCTCAATAAATTGGATGCCTCTCGATGCTCGATAGATCCGAGTTTAAGATGGATTTGTGATAGTACCAAAGTTCCATTGAAAATGAGAAAATGGTATCGAGGAAGTAGTTGAAAGGTATCCGGATGAGCAAAACTAAAAACATGGCTTCCTACCTTACTAAGATCACTTAGGTCAGAGATGAACTTGGCACAGTTCGGGAGATTGTTCAAGGTAGTGAGTTAGTACATATAAATTGAATAGCGCGTCAAAGCCATGTGTTGTATTTGTGGAGTTTGTTGTAGCTCGTGAGCATATGCCTACCTGGGATAGTCTTTGGGATGACTTCATTCAAGAGGAGATCTAGAGATGTTATGTACATGCTAGTTTGTCTCATAGTAAGGAAGAAGAAGAAAATGTGGTATTGGCAGCTAAAGACAATAAGAAGAAGTCCAAGAAGGGTCCAAAGGGTGGGACTAAGCAGCAGGGCAGTGAGAAAAAGAAATACATAATCAAAGTCAAGTGCTTTTCTTGCCAGAAGTTTAGACACTATGTTGGACAACGTCCAAATAAGAAGAAGAAGCAACATACGACAATTTGAGAGAGAGTTTTCTCTCTATGTTGGTCATACTGAGAGAGCATCTATTACCAAAATTGATGTGGAGGATCATAGGGAGTATTCCTTGCTTGTTCATCATTCGTTGAGTGCATCTACCATTCCATCCACTTGGTACATTGATAGTGGGGCTTCAAGTCATATGACAGGTACACGAGATATGTTTACTCAATTCATGGAGATTGGCTTGGACTTGGAGGTGGTGTTTGGAGATGATACTGTTGTCAAAGCATTTGTTCAAGGCTTTCAACCTTCAAAGGGAGTCCATGGATCCCATGACATTGAGGGATGTCTTGTACATCCCTAGGCTAAAGAAGAATCTTGTATAAGTTTTCACTATCAAGGATAGAGGATTTCGAGTGTATGTCATGGATGGGAAAGTGCATGTTTTTCCCAAAGGATCGGGTCCATTTATCTCGTTTATGATTCGAGTCAGATGCAAGAAAATGTACAAGTTAATATTTCATCCTCATCATGCTTTGGCACATATTAGTAGCAACAGTGACTTGTGTGAGTTGTGGCACAAGAAGATGGCCCATTTGCATCATCATTCTTTGAGGATGCTAAGAGATATGGTGATGGGGTTACTTGAGTTCAACAAAACATAGTGGTGTGTGCAGAGGGTGTTCTTTTGGAAAGTACACCAAGAATGCTTTCCCGAGCAGTGATAGCAGGTCAACAGGAGTACTCGACTTGATTCATTTTGATTTATGTGGTCCGATGTCATTTGCTTCATCGACATGTTGAGTACTATGTCACTTTTATTGATGATTTTTCCAAGAATACCTGAATTTACTTCCTGAAAAAAGAAATCAAAAGAAGTCTTGAAGAGGGTTCAAGAGATCAAAGCTCTTTTGAAGAACCAAACAGGGAGGATAATTCTTGTACTCAGATTAGAAAATGGGGATTAATATACCTCCAATGTGTTTGATAAGTTTTGCATACAGGATGGTATCAGGAGGCAGTTGATTTTTCCATATACTCCACATCATAATGAAGTTGTTGAAAGGAAGAACTAAACTATAGTGGGAGCAAACCGAGCGATGCTCCATTATTAGAGTATTCCTTTCTTTGTATGGGATGAGGCTTGTAGTACTGTTGTTTATGTTCAAAACAATAGTCCACGTCGTGTCTTGGGGTGTAAAACTCTTGAGGAGATGTTCACCGGGAATAAGTATGAGATAGGTCACTCCCACATATTTATTTTCCTAGCATATTCTCATGTCCCTTTTGAGAAGAGGACAAAGTTAGATCCCATTGCAAAGAAATGCATCTTTGTTGGTTATGACGAGACTTTAAATGATTTCCATATATATATTCCTACACAGAGGAAAGTTGTTGTGACGAGGGAGGTGAGATTTGATGAGTGGGCCTTCAGAAATTCTTGAGAGTCGGAGTAGGAGGAGCAACATGCTTATGTATCTTAGGTGAGCACATCTTATATTCCAACGGTTCAGGGTGTAGGGTCACAATTTTCAAGAGTGTCTGGTTCACATGTTTCAAGATCTTCACATTCACGGACTTAGTCTATAGAGACTCATGGTACATATACTCAGTTCTCGGGTCACAGGTACATTAGTTTCACTTTCATGTGATTCAAAGTTACTTGGAACATGTTCACCATCTACAAGATCTCATACCTCACGTGCTACTTCTTCGATTAGGTAGTTGGTAGATGAGGATGTACAGGAGCATATTTATCCTCAGCATGCTACTTCAGAAAAAAGAAATCCAATTTAGCTTAAAGAAATTATGAAGGAAACTAGAGAGTCTGTGGGGAAACCCATGAGGGAGGTCAGAGAGAGGAAAGCACCAGAGAGATTTTCCAGCTATATGGTTGCGGTGACTAGTCTTTGTGAGTCGGAGCCTTCCACTTTTGAGGAGGCAACTGCACATAAATGTATGGAGAGATTCCATGCTGTAAGAGTACAATTCCATCATGGAAAAAAATGTGTGGCAAGTGGTCCCAAGACTCGAAGGGAAGTCGGTTGTGACTGGAAAGTGGCTCTACAAAAATCAAATATGCTGCGAATGACATCATTGAGTAGTATAAGGATCGATTCGTGGCTTGTGGCTTCTCACAGATAGATGGATTAGATTATGATGAGATGTTTGCGCTAGTGGATAGATACTCTTCTATTAGATCTATGATTTCTATTGCTATATAGATGGGTTAGAGCATTCATCAGATGGATGTGAAGACAACATTTATTAATGGTGTCTTACAGGAGGTGTACATGGAGCATCCATAGGGTTTGAGGTGCATTGGAGAGAGTCCCATGTGTGCAAGTTGAAGAAGTCCATTTATGGGATGAAGTGATCCAGGAGGATATTGGTGGCCACCCACCTATTTCTCTTGGACCCCCACCATTGTTTCTTTCAGTTTTCCAGTTTCCTTAATTGTAGCAGAATTTACTATTTTTGGCAGTTTTCGGGTCCTAAACTTCCGGAGCCGTTTTGAGGCCCTAAATGATGTTTTTTTGGCATCGAATGGTTTGGTAAATATGATTTAGTATTTGTTGTTTATGGATGTAGTCCTTAAACAGATCTTTCTAACGATGTATCATGAGTGTCAAACAGAGGTAGTATGATAAATTTATGACCTTGGGAAATTGATCTACCAAGTTATCCAATGGGGCCCACATTAAGGCATTTCACCTCCTAGGGTTAGGTTTTTGGATGTGTAGGGTTTCCATTGTTCCTCAATAATATATAGGCCTTCGAGCCTCATTGTAACACAGAGTTCAGAGGCATGTAGCCGCCACATCTCTTCTCAGAGATAAGCTACCAGCACTCTAGCTAGTTTATTTCCATTTTGTATGTAAGCCAGTTTCAGTTATTGATTAATGAAATGAAGTGTTATTTCCACTGCATATTTATTTCTATGGTTATTTGTGTATTCTGTTGCGTTCCTACATAAATCCGGATCATGAAGCAAGCTGCAAGAGCTTGGTATTCTAGGATTGATGCATATCTGCAGGAGTTGGGGTTCCATAAAAGTGAGACAGATCCAAACCTTTACTAAATTGTGGTTGGTTAGGATCCACTTATTTTGGTTATGTAGATGACTTGATCATTACAGGTACATGCAGACTCGTTGCAGAGTGTAAGAAAGATCTTGCATTGAAGTTTAAGCTGAAAGACATTGGGTTGATGCACTACTATTTGGGTCTGGAGGTGTGGTAAGAGTCAAGGCACATCTTCCTCAAACATGGGAAGTATAATATGGATATTCTGGAGGTGTGGAAGGATTGCATACAGATGACTACACCCATTATCAGCAACTGGAAGAAGCTTCATGCTTTTGAGGGAGAGTTGGTGGATCCAACCATATAATGCCTTCTCATTGGTTCATTGATGTATCTAGTCAATACCATACTGGATATTTGTTTTGAAGTAAACACTTTCAGTCAGTTCATGGTGGAGCCTCAGAGAGTTCATTAGATTGTTGCAAAACATGTATTGAGGTACTTGCATGGTACAATGGATTTTGGTTTGGACTACAAAATAGCAGATGGAGTTAGACTAATTGGTTATACAGATTCAAATATGACAGGAGGTGTGACGGTCCTGAAGAGTACATCTAGTTTTTATTACAGTTTAGGCTTGACAACATTGTTGTGGTTCAACTGGAAGCAAATTTTAGTTGCACTCATTTATGCAAAGTCCAAGTATATGGCAGCCAGTCAGATCAGCTGTGAGGCCATTTGGATTCGAAAGTTGTTAGTTGGGTTATTTGACCAGGAGTTGAGGCCAACAGTGATTTAATTCGATAATCAAAATTATATCAAGCTTTTGGAGAATCTAGCATTTCACGACAGGTCAAAACATATCGAGATTAGATATCTCTTAATTCGTGACTATTCCAAAGAGACGCAGTGGAGTTGCAGCAAATTCCTACTAAGGAGAATGTGGTAGACCTTATGGAAAAGTATTTAGGGAGAGACAAGTTCAATCACTTCAGAGACACATTGGGGGTTGTGAGAAACACTTTCCTTTCTAAGAGGGAGTGTTAAAAATTTGTACCAAGGCAAGTGTTTTTCCACCTTAGGTGCCTAAGGGTGGAAAAAACATAATGTGGTTCCTAGTTATTTTATTTAAGTGAGATGGACTTTATGAGAAATAAAGTGACTTCATGGTTTAAAGTAATAAGGGCGACTTTATGAGAAATAAAGTGAATCAATAATTAAATGTCTCATTTATTATTTAAATGAAAAAGTGCACTAAATTCATTTAACGAGTCTTTAATGAACATTTATTATTATCCCTAGACCTTGATAGCTTAAGATTTAATCTTGGTGATCAGATCTCAAGTGGTAGTTACCATGAACAGAACTAGGGAAAGGCACTCATTTTGATTCATTCTTCATCAAGAGAATTGGAGAAAGCGAGAGGAAGAAAGCAAGCAAGAGAGAAATCGAGCTTGAGGAGAGAGAGATAGGGTGCGAAACCAAAGACACATAATAGAGATAGGGTGCAAAACCAAAGACACATAATAGAAATATTTGGCATGAGTTCCAAGGTCATTCAAGCAGCAGTATAATACGAATTTTCAGAGTGATTTTCGCATAGAATTCAAGACACAACACATCATTTAAATGGCACAAAAATTTAGGTAATTGGTACATTCTTTAAGGAAGAAGAAGTTGAACGCATTTCTAGGCTACTGGCATGATTTTCAAGGGAGGTCGTATAACATTTATGCCAACCGTACTACAATAATAAATGTCTATTTTGGAGAACAAATTTCTGTAGCAGAGGGGCACGATTTTTCATACTAAGAGGGCACACAAATCGAGAGCATTAATTGACTATAGCAGATGGTACAAAAGTCGAGGTTAAAGTATGATTATTGCACAGAAATAAAGGTCTTTACATCAAAACTTTCGAGGCATTATTTTTTGTTTTGCTGCTTGAGATAAGTTGCTTTGTATTTACTGTTGTACCCTTTTTTTTCCGAGAAGGGACTAATAAAATCAAACTCTCTCTCACAGGGTTTCCCTTCGGGGTTTTTCCTGGGCTATTGGAAAAACATTTTGAGGTATAATTTTATGAACATGGCTGATTTTAAAATTTATAAGTGATTAAAAATGTGAAAAGTTTCCATGTGTTTCAAGCACAGTTCCTTTTCATGTTTGAAATTCCATTTCTAGCAGTTGAGTAATAATGGGGTTTGGGCATTAAATGATATGTTTAGAATAAAATTTGAAATCGGGTTGGGAATAAGAAAATTTTCAGAATCTATAGCGTGATTTCTCTCTCTTTATTTGTCTATCAATATTAGACACCTTGGCATGTGTTGTAACTTGACTATCTATTCCACTAATCAACACGCCTTTCGAAGACAATATCACAACCAACTAGGAACACTTATTCCATTAAGATATGTTCCATTTGTTATCTATTCTCAGTTTTTTTAATTCCCCCTTCATTCAATTACTCTTGATCTTCCATGGATGTAATCTTTCTGTAAATTTTTATTATTCCCCAACTGGTTTCAAGTTTTCATAACGCATAAGGTTTAATCCCCAAACCCCATTCAATGTTGACCACTACAAATGAAGTTTTATCTCTTGAACTTGAAACACTAAGATATTTTACAAACTTTAAATGGTTTAAATTTAAAAAGTTAAAGTACAAAAGAATAATAACAGAGAAACTTCAACTTATCTCAACCCAAAATGCTTGAAAATATGCTTAAAAAACTATGCTGATATTTCTCATTTTGTGTAGAAAATGTCTCGAATTTCGTACCCTACCTAGGATGTATGAACTATGAAAAACAGGTTGTACGAACATCCAAAACATATTGATTCTATCCCTCGAAATTCATGCCTCATATTAGATCATGACCTCGGGTTTCATGCCTCTGCTACATCTATACAAACTGACCATTAAATATCGAGTCTCCCTCGAAATGCATGCTCATAAATATTCTCAATTTTTGTACCTTCTCATCTTGAAATGCATGCTGCTCTTTTGTTGTTATTTTCTCAATTTGTTGTGCCATCTTTGCTTTGAAAATCATGCCTTCCTTTTTAAACTCTTTCTCTCTTAAACACTCTTCTCTTTTCAAGGCGAGTTCTCTTTTCTCCTTTTGCTCTCAAATTCTCTTTGTGAACAATGAATATGATGCCATGCATCCCTAGTTTCTCCCTTTTTGATCATGATAACCAGAGGACAAGATTAGATCTTGATCCATTAATATACGAGGATTAAAATAAATGTTCATTAAACTATCATTAAATGAATTTTAATGCACCCGCTCCATTTAAATACGTAATGATACATTTAAACATTAACTTCACTTTATTTCTCATAAAGTCACTTTTTAATTAAAATCCATGAAGTGACCCTTTTAAATAAAAGCACTGAAGTCATTTTATAAAGTAGTTTTATTTCTCACAAAGCTAATCTCACTTAATAAATTCACTAGGTATCACTTGGACACTTTTCTACTCCTAGGCACACGAAGTGAAAAACACTTGTCCTTGGTACAATTTTTAACACTCCCTCTTACCAAGGAAAGTGTTTCTCACAACTCCGAACTTGTCTCTGAAATGATTAAACTTACCTCTTCCCAAATACGTCACTAATATATATGCCACATGGTCCTCAATAGGAATATACTGCAACTCCACTACTGTTCTTTGGATAAATTTACGAATGAAGTGGTACCCGATCTGAATATGTTTTGACATGTCGTAAAAAAATGGATTCTTTGAAAGCTTGATGCAAATTTGATTATCACAATAAATCACTGTCGGCCTCAACTCTTGACCAAATAAAACAACCATTAACTTGCGAATCCATATGGTTTCACAACTGGCTCAATTAGCTACCATATATTTTTCCTCTATTGAACTCGGTGCAATTGACTTCTATTTTCGGCTGAGCTAAGACACTACTGCTGAGCCTAGACTGAAAAAACACTTGGATGCACTCTTCCAGTCCGTCACACCACTTTTCCAATTAGAATTTGTATAGCCAACCAATATGATTATATCTCCTCTCTTATAGTCCAGACCAAAATTTATTGTGCCACGCAGGTATCTCAACACATGTTTTGTAGAAATCCAATGAACTCTCTAAGACTCCACCATGAATTGGTTTAGTGTGTTCACTATAAAAAAAATATCCAACCTGGTGTTGACTAGATACATCAACGATCCAACGAGATGACGATATACAGTCAGATCTACAAACTCTCCCTCAGAAGCATGGTGTTTCTTCTAGTTTATAATTATAAGTGTATTCATCGGTCTACAATCCTGCATCTTAAATCTCTCCAGAATATCCATAGCATACTTTCCTTGTCCAAGGAAAATGTGTCGTGACTCCTGCCACACCTCCAGACCCAAATAGTAATGCATTAACCCAATGTCCTTCATCTCAAACTTCGAAGCAATATCTCTCTTACACTCTGCATTGAGTCTATCTGCACCTACAATGATCAAGTCATCCACATACAACACTAGAATAAGTGAATCCTCACCAACAACAATGTAGTGAAGGTTTGGATCTGCCTAAACTTTATGGAATCCCAACTCCTGCAAATATGTATCAATCCTGAAATACCAAGATATAATAGCTCGTTTCATCCCATAAAGGGCCTTCTTTAACTTACACACATGGGACTGTCTCCCATGCACCTCGAATCCCTATGGTTTCTCCATAAACACCTCTTGTAAGATTCAATTCATAAAATTTGTCTTCACATCCATCTGATGAATGTTCCAACTCATCTTCGCATCAATGGAAATCACTAATCTAATAGAGAAGTACCTAACCGCTGGCACAAATGTCTCATCATAATATACTCCCTCTACCTGTGAGAAACCTTGTGCCATGAAAAGAGAACCAACATCATCATCATCATCATCGTGGTCGTCATCGTCATCAACATCATCATCATCGCCATAATAATCATCATCATCGTCATCGTCATAATTATCATCGTCATCATCATCATCAACAACATCATCATCGTCATTGCCATCATCGTCGTCGTCGTCATCATCATCATTATCATTATCATCTTCGTCATCATTTCATATGAGATCAACATGGTGATCACCATCATCATCCTTATTAGGTTGATTTTCCTTATTAAATATATAAAAAAAAACATTACATAAAAAATAAAATAGATATATAAAAACATTAAATATTAAATATAAAAAAAAATTACATAAAAAATAAAATTTAATAAGCATATTTAATATTTAAATAAAAATATAAAACATAACAAACAAACCTAAAATTTCAAACTCACTTACCTTCCCAGCCGCATGAATGTATTTTCACTTGCCTTCCTTGATGCGCATATCCATTTTCACTTACCTCACCAAGCATAGAGCTCGGAGGTCGTAGAATTCGACAAGAGACTGTGTTTTCAATTACCTTACCAATCCCAGATCCTGGAGGTTTCCGAGATTTTGTAAGGATCGTCGAGGTCTCGAAGGAAACAGAGGTCAAGAGGCCACATAGAAGAGGTCACGGAGGTCTTCAAGAGGTTACAATGCCCCAAAAATCAATAAACACCTTCCATTTAACCCCATATTACTCTATAAAATTTCTGAATGTTTCAATGTTGCGAATGGAAAAATGATTTTGTAAAAACTTAATCTGTTAGATTTGGTTTAGGGTGAATTTTACTCTATGAATGCGTGTGCATGGGTGAGATAACAACCTGCACAAAGAGAGAACTCATCACATGATTACTCCATGGTGAATTGGTAAATGGTTTTCTTAGTATGGAACATTGGTTTCTTTTGAGGGTTTTTGAAGAAGGGGTTTGTGAAGATGTAGAGAATACAGGGGTTAGATTTTCAATGGTATTCCAAAAAACAAAATTTCTATAAATTTATTAACTTTTAGATTCCATCATTAATTGAAATGTCTATAAATTTAAGAAATGTGAGCTTCCATCATCAACCGAATTCTTCTTCCTTGGGGCATCGATGAAAGTTGGTCATTCCTTACAAGAAACAAGTTTGCATGTAGTTTCATATGGAGGTTAAATTTACAACTTGATGATGCTTTCCTTCGGTCATTCTAGACCATTGAAATTATTTGTATTCATTGATAACGTGAAAAGTCACTATGGCATGAAACTTAGGTTATGATTACGGTTCAGAATAATGCAAGTGCAATTAATTTTTTGTCAGTTAGGTATTATGAAAGTATTATGAACTCTCAATCAGGTACTAAGGACTGTATTATGAAAGAGAGTAAATAATAGGCTTCAAATTTGATGGAAAGAGGATGTGTTTCTCTTCGTGTGTGGTTGCACTCTTCATCATATAGCAATTGGATGAACTGAGAAGCTATCTACAACCAAAGAGAAAACAAGATTCCATAACTGAATGCTAGGAATTCCTAGTTATAGCTAGTGAAGCCTTCTTTAAATATTTGTACCAAAGAAAGGAGCTCGCATGGCTTGCACATATTAATCACATAACCTCATTTTCTCAACTCAATTTTAAAACATATGAAGTCCACATTAAGAATAAAACTGTCAATTTATTGGTATAGTTAAACTCGAAAAGATGATGCACACTCTCTTCAAAGACCATATTAAAGCTCTTTCTTCTCCAAATAAGTCATTATCTTGAACACATAAACAAAGACTAGACAAAAACTATTAAATCGGGGAAGCACCATGATCAAGTTGGTAGTTTTCACATTAAATAAGGTTATGGTTTGTGCTTTTTCTTACTAGCAACAATACTAATCTCTACAAGAACGCATCCTTAAAATGGTAGAAATGGTTTTCATCTCTTGCAAATTTCTCACTTCACAATCTTGGATATGAAAGCAAACTTCTGATTTAAATCTTAATGATCTGGATACATTTAGAATTGGGTAATACCCGTATGTATAAGCATTGTTCCCCCATATGCATAGATCCTAGAACATGGTAAATTTATTCCCATGCATGAAGTTTCTGCCAAATTATCATCAGATTTGTGGCTGGAAAGAGGGTCCATTTTCTACAAGAGTAGCTTACTCCTACATAGAGAAGAATTCCAGGGCTTGCACTAATAATACCAAAAGCAATGGTCAGCTTCTCGCTGTGACTACAAAGCACATTTTCAATCAGCTCCTTCTCTTCTTCTGGAAACACAGAATTTGTCTTAACCACATACCATGCATCCTTCATCTCTCAGCCATTGTTTCCAATGCCACATATATTTCTCTTGATTGAGGATGCAATATATCTCCTGCAAGATTTATACTGTGATTTTTTTACTCCCCTTCCTCTCATCATTACTCAAATTTTTGGTCATCATCCCAGTTTCTAGTAGCAGTGTAACACATATCCAGCATTTTAGGGTTGTAAAGTAAAAGGTCGTTCTGCAACATGAACTTCCACGTCAATGATGTCATGGACTCTGCTGGTACAAAACAAGGCCTGCACACACCTGCATCAGGATCTAATGCCATGCCTTGTATTAGTAATGTGCCTCCTCTAAATAGCTGAAGCATTCAAGAAGGGAACCTCTATGGAATAATGCTTTGAATTTGGTGTGATGATATAATAATCTTGAACCATGGAATCTGAAAATATCATTGACATAAAACTACACCAGTACCATCAATTCAAACCAAGAAACATTCTCTAGTCATTGACCAAGGCTATGATTTTTGCTTATTTTAACCATGGTAGCGAAAGACAACATCCAATGAAAAAATTACAATTTCTTTAATTATGTGCTTTTGGTTGGATGTGTAATTGACGTACTTTTGGGGATTATGTCAACCTTCACAGCATCTTCATCATGAAATTGCCTTAGAGTTTTTGCTGCTACAACCCTCGAAATTTTCTTGAAAACATCGCAATCAGAGCTCCATCTATCCACCACAAACTTCCTCAAATAGCAACCAAATTTCCTCAGACACTTCGCTATTTCAGAGAATTCAATTTTTTTTTAATGAAGTGCACTAGGTATTTATACTGGTTTCCATTAATTTCTAAGTTGACCTATCATAAAGGATTTTTATTTTTATTTAACTTCAGTAAGGTGAGAGTGTAGTTTAATGTTTTATTTTGTCTTTGAATTATCACTTTAATGGTTAAACTTGGTGTTATTTAAGGCTTTTTTTATATGCCTTTAGGGCTTGTTCTCCTACATATGGTGTGAGTGCCTTCATCTTATTTTTTTCTAGGGTCATCCGCAAAGGTTCCAAGACCCCAAATGCCCACATCATCTTCATTTCTTCAAGCCTATTAAACCATCTAATGTGTGGGTCAAAAGGATTATTTTTCAAGTGCATGGTATTCCCAATCCATCCACATCATCTAATTACCCTTATTACCAAGTATGTGGACTTCATTTATCATGAAGGCACAAATGACCACAAAATGGGTCATTTGGATCGTTAGGTGTTCCAATGGCTCCAATGCCCACATCCAATGTCATTCATGCCATGCCATTCTCCTCCTCATAACCTACTGATTCTCTAGTTTGTTTATTGAGAATAATCTTAAGAGAAAGAAGGCCTTGGGTTGATGAAAAACAATCATGCAGGTAAGTAGTATTCATCCAATACAGTAAACATTTGATCCAATATTGTAAACATCATCTAACATGTAGGAAGAAGATTCCATTCATAGTCTAGACGAAGTTACTAGGGAAATTGGTAATGCCATTCACCCGACTATCCATAGACGTAACTTGTTGGAGAATCCCACCAACAAAGCTTCGTCAAGAGGGGTTCCCGCTCTGTTGACGCCCTTCAACGTACTCTCCCTAAGCATCGGCCTAGATAGTTTTTAACCTGCCCTGCAACGTCTGCGGACCAGATGAGGTCTCACCCGAGGCGTTCAAGGGATATCTGTCAAAACCGAGTTTCTGACAGTGGGGAAGGAGGATATGGGGATCCAACGAAGGGAGATCATAGCTTATTCAGTCCTCATATAGTATCAAAATAGAGCAGCATTATTCATCATATCCTATCAAGCATAACTTATAGCAACTTAAAACCAATAGATTGCATTGATATAGCAAAAAGATACTGAATCATATAGCAAGTCATTTTAACAATATAGAGCCGCAACATCACAACAGATCTATAACAATATACAAGAATTGAGCCATATTCATTGCATCATATATTAATCTTGCACAAACTCATCACATTACATAATCCTTCTCCAAAATTAGAGACTGCATACATTAAAAAGAAGCCCAGATAAAATCACAGTCAAGGCAAGAAAATCTCCATAATACTGATCGCACCATATCATATCCCTTACAATCACGCATACAATACAATTGTTCACAACTGCTCACATATGACGCTCTATCTCTATATCGCTCTACCTCTCTATCTGTCTCTATGACTCTCAAAAAAGGATCTATAAATAGGCTTATGCCATTACATCAAGGGTCCACAAATAACTAACTTCTAACCGCTACTGATCCATTGCAACAAAACTTGGTCAAAATATACATAAAATATTCAAAAACAATTATTTTCCCGCTTATCGTGCCAATTTGCCCTTGCACGGTACCGCTTGATATTGCGCAGCTACTGCGATGCTGCACAACTCACTTGTACCAAACCCCTTGTCAACAGGCCCCCAACACAGTTTTGTGTCTCACCCTCGAGCCACGTCAAGTCGACAAGGTGTGTGCCGACGTCTTGTCCTTAAAATATTCAAATTGTTGCGCAACTTCACGAACCTGCAGTTGGACTTGACTGGCGATACTCTGACAATTGGTCAGATTCTGTTGGACGGGGTTCTCCTCACTCGCCTTGCGATCAACCAGTTGTCATTTTTCTTGGACGGCTTGGAGCGTGGCGACGGCCTTAACAGCCAACTGGCCACCGATTTCTTGGAATTTGTTGAGCTGCTCGCGGCACTTTTGCTGGCATTCTTGTGCCCTGGAAGCTCACTGTTGTAGATCCTTCAGCTCTGCAGCCTGAGTGATCTCCACCATCAGCAGCATGGCCTTCAGCGACGTCTTCAGGGTTGTCAGCTAACCCTTTGCCTCTTGCACCTGCACAGTCATTTGATCAAGCTGCTCATCCTGAACAATACTTTTCCAAAACTGCGTGGTTGTCTCCATAATAGTTTTAGCCTCTTGCTCCATGGTTCCTAACTAAGTGGAAATTTATTCAATGGAGGCCCGCGATGCTACACAACTCACTTGTCCCAAACCCCTTTCCTACATAACTTCTATATCTTACCCAACCACGAAAGGCCAATGAGAGATGCATTGCCTCAACAATCACTTGGAACCTAAATGTTACTTTCCCATATAGACATTAGTATTTTATATGACCCATGGTGTTTTTATTAATGACCCCATTGGATAGTACATGCAGTCAATACATGTGCAATTCTAGTGTTGAGGACCTCACCAATATGCGATCAAACCCTAGAAGTCTGATGTTTTCTCATTAAAAGGCTACCAAAGTTTTACTAAGGCCTAAATAGGCCACCGAGTCACCAAAGAAGAGTTGTTGAGATCCCTACCAAGCTGTTGAGTTTTGATAAATCCCTAAATAGGGATGCCAAGACTCTTATTAGGGTTGTCGAGGTCTGACATAACCCTAAATAGGTATGTAGTGAATCTTAAAGGGTTGTTGAGAGTCTATTGTGACACCAAAGAAGAGTCTGTTCTTCTAATCCCTAAATAGAGCTACCTTGAAACCAGAAGTTTGTTTAAGCTCTGACAAGGGATTCTTAGACAACGAATAAATTCATTGTGATAAAAGAGAGCTCTAATAGGGCTACTGGCACTAATAGGTACCAAAATTAGTCTTTAAATGTATTTTCCATACATTTGTAGGTTTTGAAATTGTATATTTTTAATGATACAAGGTTGGGAGAGATATTGGCCAAGGTAAATTGTGGATATTTGGTTACCTTAATGAAAAGGAAAATTACCTTGGTTAAAAATTGTTGTTTGGAAATGAATGGGTGCCATATCAAATATGACTTGGATATCATTACTCTCGGTTCATATGACGTGTTTATTGGAATGGATTGGATAGAATTGCATCATGCTATTTTTGACTGTCATAATAAAAGTATGATGTGCCTAGATGAGGATGGTAAAATCATTTAGGTTAAAGGAATTCCAAGGCCGATTTTAGTAAGACAAATCTCAACCGTACAAATGAAGAAATTCCTTAGGAAAGGATACCAATTGTATTTGATCCATCTAGAAGAATTATCCACTAATATGGAGCCTCACATTGAAGAAATTCTTGTGTTGCAAAAATTTCAAGGTGTGTTCCCAAAAGTTCCCAGGCTACCTCCTAAACGAGACATTGATTTTACAATTGACATGGTACCAAGAACAATGCTAGTTTCTAGAGATCCTCATAGAATGAGTCCCCCGCAGCTGAAAAAATTGAAATTACAATTGGAAGAGTTGTTAAAGAAGGGTTATATACGCCCTTGTGTTTCACCATAGGGAGCACCTACTCTATTTGTACAAAATAAAGATGGAACAATGGGGTTGTGTTTGGATTACATACAAGGCTACTACTAAGAATAGGTATTCATTGTTGAGGATCAATGATTTGTTCGTTTAGTTGTGTGGAGCTAGAATTTTCTCAAAGATTGACTTAAGGTCAAGTTACTATCATGTACACATCAAGGATGAATATATCAGTAAGAATACCTTAAGGAATAGGTATGGGAACTATGAATATACAATAGTACCTTTTGGATTGACGAATGTTCTATCTACATTCATGTGTTTGATGAACGGTGTTTTCAAAGAAATTTTAGATATATTCATTATAGTATTTTTGGATGACATAATGATTTATTCCAAGATAGAAAAGGAATATGAAGAACGTATCAGGAACATGAATATACACTCTGTCAGTTGCTTGTATGGATGTACACCTTATCTCTTCATATCTAAGTGGGCCCCATCATTATTTGTGCAACAAGTTATCTTTGAAATATGGTTCTCAATTCCAAGCACTTCAATAACCTCAATCAAGTGATTACTTGTTGTTCCAGTAGAATCCACATCTCCATGGCACATCATAGATAACATATTGACACCTTCTGTATCTAGCATCCATTCTGTCTTAGGATTAAATCCATCATTCTCATCAAACTTGTTGATTTTTCCAGACTGGGTAAAAAATTTATTAATATCTGGAATTCCCGTGAGAGCTAATTTCGTAAGCATGTAACTTTCAATTTTCTTCAAAAATACATCGTCTTCATAATTTTGTTCTTGTGATTCCTCTTTAGGACCCTCTTCATTCATAATACGTATACGAGGAATAAGTTTTCTGCGTTATCGTCATTAAAAATGCATGTCAAATCATCATCAAACTCAAGGTTCATCTTTTTTGCAATGTCTGCCATACTCAGTGTCAAAATCCCAAATTTACCGAAAAATTTAAAATTTTGAAATTACAGATAACATCCAATAATGCAATCAGCTAATTGTTTTAATTAGTTATATGTTAATGATTTCATAATCTGAATTATCTACTCAATTATGTTTATCTTATAGAATAATTCTTTTTTAGTTTAATGATTTATTTTTCTTTGTGACAACAAGGTGGACTGTCTTGGTATTCTGGGGCTTACTTAGCTTTTGAGCTAACGCAGAAATTTTACCTGATCTTACAGATTTACAGGTAAGAAAGATCTGGTGCTGCTTGTCAATAATCATAAAGCATGCAGATATATGTTCGTTGCAAAATAATAGCTCAGTGAAAGAATATATATGCTGTTTCAATTTCAAATGCTTTTTATGAGGTAAAACAATTAGATTGTTATTCTTTTTAAAGATGCCATAGAAAAGAGATTCAGTCTCAACAGTAGTGGTGACAGTTGCTCTCTCTCTCTAGTTTATAATTTATAAATTTTATTACGTACTAACCTCTTCGATGTTTATCAATGTTTACCAAAGTCGTCATGTGTAACGCCTTAAATCTTCCTTACACACAGATTTAAGATGGCAGGGTTTTTATGTCTAAGGGTCTATCTCAATGGTGATCATAAACAATTTACGTCATGACAAATTTTAGTTACTTCTTGTGATATGAAAGTAATGTGCAATAGTTAATGAGTTTTTATACTATTATTCTATCTTCCAAAGCTTTGAAGCTTAAAAGGAATTATATCATTATTACATACTGCTATCAAAAGGATTAAAAGGATTAAGTTAGTGTTGATGAACTAAGTTCTTTTACACCTAACATACTTGGAAGATATTGTCCAATTATTGTTATTAATTCATCAAAATTCCAATGACAAGCCCGATAATTACTATAGGGCTTAACATTCTCATTTGCAAACCTTAATAGTTTAATAATTAAATACTCAAAGGCATAACTAGAATCAAGCTAGCAAGAAGGGTATCTTATCATAAATAAATTTTATGAATTTCTTTTATATAATATTAAATGGCATAACCTTTACCAAATTATAATCGTTTATTGTATGCATCCTTTGCTTGCACAATGTGCTAGGTCGCAGATTTGTTTATATCCTCGATACATTATAAATCCTAACCTTGTTACTAAAGTCCTCTTTTAAAATTGCAGCGTGCAAGATTGGTTGACTCCGAGAGTATAGAACATGGTGGAACTTTCGAATCACCATATGATTGGAATGTAAAATCATTTCGTTGTTTGTACGCTGGGACTATAGAGATTACCCACTACATGCAAATAATTTGGTTGTGTACGTGGACTCATCGTAGCCAAGCATTGTGAAGTTAAAAGGCAATAGCGAACCCTAACTTGTTATTTCCTCCGTCGCTTTAGGGCCTTCGACCACTCTGCTACTGTGTTTTTGTGACCGCCCTGTCGCTCTGCAACTAGTTTGCTGATAGTCTCCCAGTTTGTTTCTTGCCTCTCGCACCTCGTGAGCTTGCCCTGAACACTGATAGAGAAGAGCTGTAACAAGAATCCTTCGCTGCTTGGACTGGGTTGGTTGTTTTCCTCCAGGGCTTAACCTTCGTGGCTTGCTCATTTCAGTATTTAACAGACTGTAAAAGACTCAATCTTCCTTGGCCCGGTAGTGAGAGTCGTGGCTTCACATCTTATGATTGCTGAGTCCTAGGGTTTCTCAGCAGAGTGAACAATTTGGTTGGGGAGTAGTAGCGGCCCAAGAATTTATATTTGCTTGGCTTGTCACTCCAACTCTTGGCTATCACTGGTCGTTGCTGCGTTGGTAACCTCCCTCTTTCCTGTGACAGATGAAGGATTTGTTTCTCCTTGCGTTGGTGGCGGCACTTCTGTTTGTGGGTGGTTATGTTTCAATGAAGTTTTAGGTAAGAACTATTATTGGTATCTTTGTTTCTTTACACTTCTGTTTCGTTACATCTCTGTTTATCTAAGTGCAAAGTATTACGATATCGTGGTTGTTCTTACATGTGACAGCTTGTCCTTCTGCGTGGTTGGTGCAAGGCTGGGACAACCACTTGCTCACGGGTAAGCCTTGGATACCCCATGGCAGTTCGTCCTTATTCAGTTCCTTTTGGGACATTTTATGGTTGGTCTCCGTGGCCTACAAAACCCTCATGGTTTTGGTTTACCTGGGTTAAATTGGTTCGCTGCTTTTGTTGATGATAAACCATTGCTTTATGCGGGGCTTCCGGCTTAGGTCGTGACCTGTAAATTTTGATTTTGCTTCTATTTTGTGTATAGAATGTATAAAAGATAAAAGGCTTGTTAAGCTGTTCTCTGTTAACCCTTAGAAGCCGAGAGGCATTAGAAAGGAGCTTAAAATATCTTGTTTGATACCTCTGTTGTAATTTTGATACATTAGAGTTTTTACCCTAACTCAACGATATGAAGATGTATTTACTATTTTTAAATTATCTTTTTATTACAATATAATAATATAATTATTCTGTTATTTCTTATATTGTATGATGGGTTATTAAGCTCGATGAATCGAGCATGTCTATGTTCTGTTAATTTATTTCCTGCAAGTTATTACATTTAAATTTACTCTGTAAATTATTCTAAATATTATCTGTTTACCTTATTTTCCTCTGTTCTAATAAGGGTTTAAATATTATTTTATATTGGTTAATTTTGAGAAAGAAAACAAGTAATTTAATGTTTTTTAGTTGTACTTATGTAACTGTATAGTTACATCTTTAAGTACAAAGTTTATGTTTACTTGATACTTATTATAATGTTATAAGAATCGTTATTTTGCTTACAAGTAAATATTGTTCCTATAATTATATACATTATCTTTATACTTAGTCTAATTATAAAGTGTATAGATGGGAAAATATTTTATTGTTATACTCTTATGTTTTCTATACTAAATAATTTATAAAGAATTTTCTTCTTTATCCAGATTACCCTATTTAGATTATAACATTAGGTTTTATAAATTAAGGGAAATAACAAATTAACTGTGTTCTTTTCTCTACAATAAATAATAATGTTTGTTTAAATTCCTTAAGAGACAGGTTAGTAGCTGTAGAACTTGCGTAAGTTTAGCTAGATAAGATGAATGAATTATTTACATTATCAGTCATAAATAAAATCTTAAACCAACTAGTTTTATCTTTAGAATTAAATCAAGGTTTTTCTATCCTTACTCACAGTTTGGTTGCTATAATTACAGTAGTTATTTATCTTGAATAGGAAAAGAAATGAACTGTAGAGCTGAAAGGCATTTTTATTTAACCTAACACTACACATTTTAACGATTATCTTCTTTTCCTTTTTGTTTCAAAATAAATATAACGATTACGGAAGTGAATACTGTATAGAGAACTATTTTATGTACCAAAACATAATACTGTTAGTATAATGATATAACTTCCTTTCCCTTTCTAATAATCTGACATTCACAGTCTAGGTCTAACACTACTCTATGTACATAATAATATTTCTTCTGATAACAAATATCTTAAATAAACAAAACATTCTAGTATTCAAGCTAACATCTTATTTTAAATTTACATCATACTTTCTTCATTTAATTACACCACCTGTGCTAGAGTACGATCTGGATTACTCCAGATTGGGAAAAACGTAGGTAGGATTTATTTTTCATCAAGAATAAATTCATTACTAAACAAGCTAAGATATTCTATCCTCTAAGTTTACATCATAACCTGCAAATGCATCATTCACTCACACACAGATAATAACACAGAAATTAATAGATAGCAGAACCTGTTCTTAAAGCTTGGTCGACAACAGCAATGGGAGGTCGTTCCTCCCTACCAACTCCTGGAGAGCGCTCAAACAGCGACTCCTCAGGACCCCCAAACCTGCTTTGGTCTCCCTAGCTGGAACTAGGTGTAGCAAATAACCAAGTACTAGTCCTGAGACTCAATACCAATCTTGAACCCGTTAGTCAAATCTCTCAGCTAAAAATTTGTATCAGATCAAGTTCCTGTAGTTTATCCCTCAAACACCTTCCTTACAGTTTCCCTTTTCCCAATGAATTCCTCGAAGTGCATTCCCCCTAAATGATTTTTCTCCTGTAAAATATATGAGCAGCCTCAGCTCTCTACATTGGGCATTTTTATAAGATTTCTTAGGTCTTTTTGGGTTAGTTGTCATTAATTGAGCCACCTGCTCTGATCCCACTTTCTTGGGGGATCATGACCCCAAATGTAGGGAAGTTGCCACCTACAACATAGGAAGTGTTTGAGGATGCTGCCACTTGTCTTTTTGCTCTCTACCTAGTTCCTTCCACCAGTTTGACCAGTAACACTTATTAACAGCTCTCCCACGCTGTTGTCTCCACTTTTTATTTATTAAAAAATAAAATATTCAGAATTACATTCCACATATTTTGACTCTACTGAGTCATCAGTTTCAACTTAGCATTAAATTTAACATAATGTCTTAGGAATCAATTTAAAACAAGTAACATTATTTTACAAAATTGGGGTATGTGACATATACACCCGATTAAAATATAACATCGTCCTCGATGTTATTTATTCTTCATCCTCTGAAGTCCCCTGGAACAGAATTGGGTATGCTTCTCGCATCTTACTTTCCAATTCCCAGGTGGCTTCTTCAGGACTAAGGTGCTTCCATTGCACCTTCACCTATCCAATGGTGCGGTTTCGAAGTGTAATTTCCCTCCTCCCGAGGATACAGTCCGGTTCCACCAGAAATTCTCCTTCTGATTCCACCTGTACAACATTCCAATTAACCACATGAGTAGCATCATGAACATATTTCTTTAAAATAGAAATGTGAAAAACATTATGTACTCTCAAGTTAGGTGGTAATGCTAGTTGGTAAGCTACTTGACCAATCCTAGACAAAATTTCAAACGGACCACAGTAACGAGGTGCCAACTTTGCGAAACTCCCCAGTCTTAGAGAGCTCTTCTTAGGCCTTACCTTGATGAACACATGTTCACCTACCTGGAACTCCCTTGGAGTTCTTTTCAAGTATGCTTGACTTTTCTGCCGATCCTGTGCCACTTTTAGCTTTCCCTGCACTTGCTTCACAATTTCCTCCATTTCTTTCAACAATTCTGGACCTAACACCAATCTAACTACTGGATTATTCCAAGAGATAGGAGTGTTACATTTTCATCCATATAAAATTTCAAATGGACTAAATTTAGTTGATGTCTGATAATTATTATTATACACAAGCTCTACTAGATGTAAATAGTCCTCCCACTTACCTGGCTGATCTTTCACATACATTCTCAATAAATCTTCCAGTACCTGGTTTACTCTTTCAATTTGTCCATCTGTTTGCGGATGGAAGGAAGTACTGAAATTCAATGTTGTATTTAATCCTTTAAACAAGGACTTCCAAATGTTTCCTGTAAACTTAGGATCTCTGTCTGAGATTATAACTTTTGGTACTCCATGTAATCGAAAAATCTGCTTTAGAAAAATATCAGCTATATTGGCAGCCTTATAAGTAGTTTTAACAGGTATAAAATGAGCTGCCTTGCTTAACTTATCAACCACCACCATAATAGAGTCATTTTGATTTTGATTTCTAGGCAGTCCTGTAATAAAATCTAGACTAATCACTTCCCATTTCCAACTAGGAATAGGTAAAGGTTGTAGCAAACCAGCTGGGTGTTGGTATTCAATTTTTACCTGTTGACATTCTAAACACCTTGCAATATATCCAGCTACTTCAGTTTTCATATTTAGCCAAAAATACTTTTTTCTTAGCATGGTTATAGTCTTTTGATAACCTGGGTGACCTAAATATGGTGTTTTATGGACTTCATCCAGAATTAACAGCTTAACCTTAGGTACATTTGGTACATACAATTTATCTTTATATAATAAAAATTCATTTTCATTTAAACTATAACCTTTTATTAATCTTTCTGTAGGTTCTTCCTTAGCTGTAATTTGCAATTTCTGATAAATTTCATCTTGTTTTACCCCTTCTTTAAGCTATTCATTTAAGTCTGAAACGTAAGTGCTAATTGCTGTTGTAAAGTTCAGCTTTGTGTTTCTACGTAGTGCATCAGCCACCTTATTTTCCTTACCATTTATATGCTGGATTTCAAAATCATACTCGCTTAAGAAAGCTAACCACCTAGCTTGTCTAGCATTTAAATTAGGTTGATCTAGAAGATATTTCAATCCTTTATTATCAGTCATTAAAATAATTTTTCTGCCAATTAAGTGATGTCGCCACATTTTTAAAGCGTGTATTACAACTGCTAGTTCCAGATCATATGTTGCATAATTCTTTTCATGAATTTTTAACTTTCTAGACTCATAGGAAATAACATGCCCTTCTAGAGTCAGAACACCGCCTAAGCCATCATTACAGGCATCAGTACACACTACGAATTCTTTATTGGGATCTGTTATTCTTATAATAGGTGCACTAGTCAATAGAGTTTTTAACTTTTTAAAGCTTTCTTCACATTTCGGGTTCCAGTCAAATTTCTTTCCTTTCTTTTGCAAGGAAGTTATCGGATTTGCTATCCTTGAAAAGTCTTCAATGAACCTTCGGTAATAACCGGTAATTCCCATGAACGACCTAACATCCGTAACATCTTTAGGAACCGGCCAATCTTCGATTGCTCGTATCTTTTCAGGATCTATAGAGATTCCTTCCTTGGTCACTACGTGACCTAAATACTGAATTTTATCCTTAAAGAAGTCACACTTACTAAACTTTGCGAAGAGTTGATGTTCTCGCAACTCTTGCAAAACAATTTTTAGTTGTTCTTTGTGTTCTTCTTCCGTTTTTGAATAGCTTAGGATGTCATCGATAAACACGACGACAAACTTATCTAAATACTTATGCATTATATTATTCATTAAACACATAAGGACAGCTGGGGCATTAGTAAGCCCGAATGGCATTACGACAAACTCTTAGTGTCCATATCTTGTTCTAAAGGCTGTCTTGAAGATATCTTCATCTTTAATCCTTACTTGATGATATCCTGACCTCAAATCTATATTCAAAAACACCATGGCTCCACATAGTTGATAAAAAATATCATCTATGTGGGGCAACGGATATCTATTTTTGACAGTCATCTTGTTTAGCTGACGGTATTCTATGCATAATCGCATAGTTTCGTATTTCTTTTTAACAAAGATGACCGCTGCCCCCCAAGGAGACACACTAGGTCGAATGTGCTTTTTATCAATTAACTCTTTTAATTGTGATTTTAACTCATTAAGTTCTAATATGTTCATTCGATAAGGAGCCTTTGAGCTAGGTACCGCATCCAGTACCAATTCAATGGTGAAATCCAATTCCCTTTTCGGAGGTAATCCTGGAATTTATTCTGGGAATACATCAGTATATTCTTTTAAAACATGAATATTTTCTATTTTTTACTTATCTATTTTAGTTTTTCCTTCCTCATCTGTAATGGTCACTACATACGCTTTACATCCTTTTCTAATATCTCTTTTAAGTTGTAAAGCAGAAATCTGTCTTACTATAGTTTTTCTAGGAATACCCTTAACCCTTACTGGTTGTTCATCACTATTTAAACATGTGAAAATTTTATTGTAACAGTTTAAAATTACTTTATGTTGTTCTAACCAGTCCATACCAATCAGCAAATCATATGAGCCAAGTGGCAAACATTAAGTTTAACTACAGTTTCAAATTCATCCATAAGTAAAGCACATTCTTTCACAAAACAAGTTATTTTTCTTTTAGCCCCAGTGGCTAATTGAACTAACCAAGAATTCTCAAACTTATCAACAGACAACTTACATTTTTCCACTATCTGAGGTGCAATATAACTGAGACTAGCTCCTAGATCAATTAAAATGGTTACAGGGGTCTGATTAATCATACCTTCTACTTCCACCATGGAAGTCTGATATTTAGCTTGGCGGTTCTCCAAAGCCACGTTAATTCTGGGCATGCTCCTTGCTAGTTCCCCAACGATCATCTCCTCATGTACAGTATGAATATTGCTAACAGTCTTTTTCCGGTTTGGACAGATCGAGGCATAGTGCAGGCCATTGCATTCTCAGCACTTAACAGGCTCTTTACGTTCAAAACTCTTGGTAAAATTTCCATGGTTATTTGCAGTTTCCTTGCCCTTAAAATTATTCGAATTGTTGGAAGTACTATTCCTATTTCCCTGGAAATTCTTGTTGTTAGAATAATTTTTGGTCTTATTATTCTTGAAATTTCTATGAGGTACAAATTCCTTCTTCTTAAATTCAAGCTGATTGTTATTTTTCTTAGCCTTCCAATTTGCCAAGCCTTCTTTCTTCCAATTTTGCTCAAAACAAAAGTTAGCCTTCCTCATAGCTTCCTCCAAAGTCTTTGGGTTATCATATTCAATTCTATCTTTAATATGATACGGTAGACAGCTAAGAAATCACTGTACTTTTGGTTTCTCATCTACTAGGTAGGGTACATACCTAAGTAAACTTAAGAATTTGTTGTTCAGATCCTTCATTGTCATTGAACCTAATTTCAATTCATAAAACTCTTTAGCTCTTTCCTCATAATACTGTTCAGACAGAAATTTCTTTTTGAAATACTTTTAAAGGTACTCCAATTAACTTATTTCTCTCTTATACCCTTGACTCTCTTCAAGTCTTGCGACCATATGTCAGCTTTTCCTGAGAGGTTATATATAGCCATCCTTACCTTTAACTAGTTAGAGTAATTATATATATGGAAGTACTTTTTCATCCCGCACAACCAGGACTCTGCTTCCTTCCCCTTCTCAGTCTCTCCATTAAAAGTTGGTGGCTTTATCTTTTTAAATTCCCCTGAAATTTCCTCATATGGTTTGTATTTCTTCTTCTTGTCATACAAATCATCTTCACTACTGTCACTAGTAGTATGGTAACTTTGTCGTTCACCAAACCCTTCAGATGATGAACTACTTTCAGTTTTTACAAGCTTCATCTTTTTAGATTTTATTTGATGACTGACATCTTCAGATTATGACCTTCTACTCCTTCCTTCAATTTGAAATTTTTCTATTAAAATTTGGTTCAATTCTTCCTGAGCCTTCATAATCCTTTCATTCTCCCTCTTTACAGACTCCATTTCAGTTTTTAAATCTTTTACAGTCTATAACAACTCTGAGGATTTGGCAGTCACCTCTTCTAATATAGGTTCTCTAGGCAAATTTCTTGTTTCTGTATCTGGAGACTCCTCCTGTGCATACTCCCCCAGCTTTTCCATACCTGCCTGTTAAACTTCAGAAAAAGGCAATTTTTTGTTCTTAACATAAAACAAAATATATGTTAGCATATTATTTTAATTTACTGTTCTATGAAAGCTAGTTGGGATGCATCAAGGCCTAGTGTTTGAACCTTGTCCTCTAATACCACATGTCAAAATCCCAAATTTACCAAAAAATTTAAAAATTTGAAATTACAGATAACATCCAATAATACAGTCAACTAATTGTTTTAATTAGTTATATGTTAATGATTTCGTAATCTGAATTATCTACTCGATTATGTTTATCTTATAGAATAATTCTTTTTCAGTTTAATGATTTATTTTTCTTTGCGACAATAAGGTGGACTGTCTTGGTATTCTGGGGCTTACTTAGCTTTTGAGCTAACACAGAAAGTTTACCTGATCTTACGGATTTACAGGTAAGAAAGATCTGGTGCTGCTTGTCAATAATCATAAAGCATGTAGATATATGTTTGTTGCAAAATAATAGCTCAATTAAAGAATATATATGTTGTTTCAATTTCAAATGATTTTTATGAGGTAAAACAATTAGATTGTTATTCTTTTTAAAGATGCCTTAGAAAAGAGATTTAGTCTCAACAGTGGTGGTGACAGTTGCTCTCTCTCTCTAGTTTATAATTTATAAATTTTATTACGTACTAACCTCTTCGGTGTTTATCAATGTTTACCAAAGACGTCATGTGTAATGCCATAAATATTTCCTTACACACAAATTTAAGATGGCAGGGTTTTTATGTCTAAGGGTCTATCTCAATGGTGATCATAAACAATTTACGTCATGACAAATTTTAGTTACTTCTTGTGATATGAAAGTAATGTGCAATAGTTAATGAGTTTTTATACTATTATTCTATCTTCTGAAACTTTGAAGCTTAAAAGGAATTATATCATTATTACATACTGCTATCAAAAGGATTAAAAGGATTAAGTTAGTGTTGATGAACTAAGTTCTTTTACACCTAACATACTTGGAAGATATTGTCTAATTATTGTTATTAATTCATCAAAATTCCAATGACAAGCCCGATAATTACTATAGGGCTTAACATTCTCATTTGCAAACCTTAATAGTTTAATAACTAAATACTCAAAGGCATAACTAGAATCAAGCTAGCAAGAAGGGTATCTTATCATAAATAAATTTTATGAATTTATTTTATATAATATTAAATGGCATAACCTTTACCAAATTATAATCGTTTATTGTATGCATCCTTTGCTTGCACAATGTGCTAGGTCGCAGATTTGTTTATATCCTCGATACGTTATAAATCCTAACCTTGTTACTAAAGTCCTCTTTTAAAACTGCAGCGTGCAAGCTTGGTTGACTCCGAGAGTATAGAACATGGTGGAACTTTCAAATCACCATATGATTGGAATGTAAAATCATTTCGTTGTTTGTACGCCGGGACTATAGAGATTACCCACTGCATGCAAATAATTTGGTTGTGTACGTGGACTCATCATAGCCAAGCATTGTGAAGTTAAAAGGCAATAGCGAACCCTAACTTGTTATTCCCTTCGTCGCTTTCGGGCGTCCGGCCACTCTGCTACTGTGTTTTTTGACCGCCCTTTCGCTCTGCAACTAGTTTGCTGATAGTCTCCCAGTTTGTTTCTTGCCTCTCGCACCTCGTGAGCTCGCCCTGAACACTGATAGAGAAGAGCTGTAACAAGAATCCTTGGCTGCTTGGACTGGGTTGGTTGTTTTCCTCCAGGGTTTAACCTTCGCGGCTTTCGCATTTCAGTATTTAACAGACTGTAAAAGTCTCAATCTTCCTTGGCCTAGTAGTGAGAGTCGTGGCTTCGCATCTTATGATTGTTGAGTCCTAGGGTTTCTCAACAGAGTGAACAATTTGGTTGGGGAGTAGTGGCGGCCCAAGCGTTTATATTTGCTTGGCTTGTCGCTCCAAATCTTGGCTGTCACTGGTCGTTGATGCGTTGGTAACCTCCCTCTTTCCTGTGACAGATGAAGGATTTGTTTCTCCTTGCGTTGGTGGCGGCACTTCTGTTTGTGGGTGGTTACGTTTCAATGAAGTTTTAGGTAAGACCTATTATTGGTATCTTTGTTTCTTTACACTTCTATTTCATTACATCTCTGTTTATCTAAGTGCAAATTCTTACGATATCGTGGTTGTTCTTACAGGTGACAGCTCGTCCTTCTGCGTGGTTGGTGCAAGGCTGGGACAACCACTTGCTCACGGGTAAGCCTTGGATATCCCATGGCAGTTCGTCATTATTCAGTTCCTTGTGGGACATTTGATGGTTGGTCACCGTGGCCTGCAAAACCCTCATGGTTTTGGTTTACCTGGGTTAACTTGGTTCGCTGCTTTTGTTGATGATAAAACCTTGCTTTATGCGGGGCTTCCGGCTTAGGCCGTGACCTGTAAATTTTGATTTTGCTTATATTTTGTGTATAGAATGTTTAAAAGATAAAAGGCCTATTAAGTCGTTCTCTGTTAACCCTTAGAAGTCGAGAGGCATTAGAAAGGAGCTTAAACTCTCTTGTTTGATACCTCTGTTGTAATTTTGATACATTAGGGTTTTTACCCTAACTCAGCGATATGAAGATGTATTTACTGTTTTTAAATTATCTTTTTATTACAATATAATAATATAATTATTCTGCTATTTCTTATATTGTATGATGGGTTATTAAGCTCGGTGAATCGAGCATGTCTATGTTCTGTTAATTTATTTCTTGCAAGTTATTACATTTAAAATTACTCTGTAAATTATTCTAAATATTATCTGTTTACCTTATTTTCCTCTGTTCTATTAAGGGTTTAAATATTATTTTATATTGGTTAATTCTCAGAAAGAAAACAAGTAATTTAATGTTTTTGAGTTGTACTTATGTAACTGTATAGTTACATCTTTAAGTACAAAGTTTATGTTTACTTGATACTTATTATAATGTTATAAGAATCGTTATTTTGCCTACAAGTAAATATTGTTCCTATAATTATATACATTATCTTTACACTTAGTCTATTTATAAAATGTATAGATGGGAAAATATTTTATTGTTATACTCTTATGTTTTCTATACTAAATAATTTATAAAGAATTTCCTTCTTTATCCATATTACCCTATTTAGATTATAACATTAGGATTTATAAATTAAGGGAAATAACAAATTAACTGTGTTCTTTTCTCTACAATAAATAATAGTGTTTGTTTAAATTCCTTAAGAGACAGGTTAGTAGCTGTAGAACTTGCGTAAGTTCAGCTAGATAAGATGAATGAATTATTTACATTATCAGTCATAAATAAAATCTTAAACCAACTAGTTTTATCTTTAGAATTAAATCAAGGTTTTTCTATCCTTACTCATAGTTTGGTTGCTATAATTACAGTAGTTATTTATCCTGAATATGAAAAGAAATGAACTGTAGAACTGAAAGGCAATTTTATTTAACCTAACACTACACATTTTAACTATTATCTTCTTTTCCTTTTTGTTTCAAAATAGATATAAGGATTACGGAAGTGAATACTGTATAGAGAACTATTTTATCTACCAAAACATAATACTGTTAGTATAATGATATAACTTCCTTTCCTTTTCTAATAATCTGACATTCATAGTCTAGGTCTAACACTACTCTATGTACAGAATAATATTTCTTCTAATAACAAATATCTTAAATAAAGAAAACATTCTAGTATTCAAGCTAACATCTTATTTTAAATTTACATAATACTTTCTTCATTTAATTACGCCACCTGTGCTAGAGTACGATATGGATTACTCCAATGGGGAAAAACGCAGGTAGGATTTATTTTTCATCAAGAATAAATTCATTACTAAACAAGCTAAGATATTCTATCATCTAAGTTTACATCATAACATGCAAATGCATCATTCACTCACACACAGATAATAACACAGAAATT
This sequence comes from Pseudotsuga menziesii, assembly GCA_001517045.1. Taxonomy (NCBI): domain Eukaryota; kingdom Viridiplantae; phylum Streptophyta; class Pinopsida; order Pinales; family Pinaceae; genus Pseudotsuga; species Pseudotsuga menziesii. The sequence goes on from LPNX010621225.1 coordinate 572,875, forward strand.
AATAGATAGCAGAACCTGTTCTTAAATTTGGTCGACAACAGCAATGGAAGGCCGTTCCTCCCTACCAACTCCTGGAGAGCGCTCAAACAACGACTCCTCAGGACCCCCAAGCCTGCTCTGGTCTCCCTGGCTGGAACTAGGTGCAGCAAATAACCAAGTACTAGTCCTGAGACTCAATACCAATCCTAAACCCGTCAGTCAAATCTCTCAGCTAAAAAGCTGTATCAAATCAAGTTCCTGCAGTTTATCCCTCAAACACCTTCCGTACAGTTTCCCTTTTCCCAATGAATTCCTTGAAGTGCATTCCCCCTGAATGATTATTCTCCTGGAAAATATATGAGTAGCCTCAGCTCTCTACATTGGGCATTTTTATAAGATTGCCTAGGTCTTTTTGGGGTAGTTGTCATTAATTGAGCCACCTGCTCTGATCCCACTTTCTTGGGGGATCATGACCCCAAATGTAGGGAAGTTGCCACCTGCAACATAGGAAGTGTTTGAGGATGCTACCACTTGTCTTTTTTCTCTCCACCTAGTTCCTTCCACCAGTTTGACCAGTAACACTCTTATTAACAGCTTTCCCAAGCTGTTGTCTCCACTTTTTATTTATTAAAAAATAAAATATTCAGAATTACATTCCACATCTTTTGACTCTGCTGAGTCATTAGTTTCAACTTAGCATTAAATTTAACATAATGTCGTAGGAATCAATTTAAAACAAGTAACATTATTTTACAAAATTGGGGTATGTGACACTCAGCTTTTTATCACCTAAGTAGTTGTTTCACCAATAGATTGTGCTACAACATAGCCAGTCATCTCACCCGGAGCTACTAAGGACTACAGGAAACGAGATTCAAAAGCTACCAATTGTTCTAGTTGCAAGCTTATGTGTATTTTCTTTTCATAAGTTGTTTTATTGTTTTCATTGATTCAAATATGCACTCTTTACAAATAGGTAATATTTTGTTTATAATATTTTATTCATATAGAACTAATATACAATTATTATTTTGATTCATGCATAGTTAATACACAGTCACTCACTTCATCCTGGTAGAAATAATGGAAAATGTACATGTCATGCTTTGTAAAATATGAGAACCTATGCTTCTATCCCTTTACAATTGTAGATACCAAACATACTTTGGTACTAGAAATCAGATAACACTCAAATGCTTCCATTATGTGCAAAAGCTCCAAGCTGTTATAACCTAGCATTGTACATATCCTAATGTATGCTTGTATGAGTAGACACCAATATAAAAAATATCATAGTAGGTGTTTTCTCATAAGTATGATTGAATTATCATAAAAAATAGAAAACATCGATTAAAAGGTATATAGCAAGTTATGTCATCCATTGTTTTTAAATACAAAGATTGACATGATAAAGAGTTAGATTGTGTTGTAAGTATTTATTAATTAATCCATAAATTAGACCCTATGATGTTGACTATAAGCTCAATTTAGTCCAAAGAAACTATATTCTCCACCTTTACCTCAATGTAAATAACATTTAATCAAACCAAAGACATTCATTTCAATACTAACAACAATCATGAGCTAGTACATAATGAGCAACAGAGATCCTTCTAATTAATCATTCGGCCATATATTTACTGAACATAGATCAAAGATTTTACTCATGTATTACTTCCAAAATCATAAGCCAACTTTAGATTATCTTCACACTTGTGCTCTATGTGACTAGGCACCAAAGATAAACTTCCAATAACATTCATAACTTACCAAAGGATAACTTGTTTTATCTAAAGCATTGCACAATATTTAGCTAGAGGAGATGTTTTTCAAGGTGATATACTTCTAAAATCAAAATGCTTAGGCTGCAACTGAAATAGTCAACCAATATACCTTACAAGAATTTCCAAGAGTGGAGTAATGAAGACATATCTAAAAGGTAACAAAGAGACAACTTGTATCAGTTCTATCTTAGATGCATGCAAAATGAAAGATAGTGATGGTTGTAGTAATTCATCATACTCATATTTAATTTATCAAATGATTTACCAAAAAAATGTTGCTTAGGTGTGCCAAGAATGAATTAAATGAAGACTTGCAACAATAGAAACCAAATGGTAACAAGGAACACTATGATCAAAATTCAGATCTATCTCAAGAAGTATAAGGTCACAATATATTCAGATATCTCATATTATTTTGGCATCCATTCTTATCAATATACTTAGAAACATTTTATGTGGCAAGATATTAGTACGATTTGAATTAGTCATGAAATACAAAGTTCAACATCGCTTATGTAACTTATGTACTTACTTATGTAAGGTGTAACTTATGTACTTACTGACATTGTATTCTTCATGGAATTCACAATAGTAAACAAAAGGATAATCTGACATTGTCTTCTTCATGGAATTCATGGTAGTAAACAAAAGGAGAATCTAAGTTACTAATAGATATATTCCTAAATATACAGACATATTGTTCCATTAGTAGACAACAAAACATAAAGACATGTTTATTTCAATAGAGAGGTCCCAGAACCCTAGTTCCATCAACAACATTCTGGTTGTCTACTTCATTTTGCACTCAGGATTCGAAGGCCATAGTTCCTACCTGAATCTCGACATGAGTCAGTCTATCCACAAGCTCCTGGATGGCGCGGGCTTGCTCCTGATGTTGGGATTTCTCAGCAGCGTTTTTCTCCCTATGAATCGATCTCACTTCATGGAGGTCTTCTGCAACCTGCTAAAAACATCCCTCACTTCTCTATTGAGTCAGTGAAGCTGACGCTTCTCAATATCCATATCATCTTTAAATCTCCTCAGTTTGCAGGGCCAGTGATTCCAAGCCATGTTGTGGGAAGCAAGGCTCACTCTCTTTGGTGGAGTCCATGTTATCAGCCTGTTTGCAGAGGGGGAAGTTAGATTGGAGGCTCTCGCAGCTCTAAATTTCTTTCCTGAGATGAATGAAGTCAGAGATAAGTTGATGCCTGTATATGCTGCAGGAATGATCTGTCTCATCGGCCAAGTCACTCTTATTCATGATGAAAACAATCATGTTGGCATGCTATAAATCTCCAGCTTGATCCGCCTCAACTCTCACCAATGGAAAAATTAATGCCATCCTGCATGATCTGAACAAGCTTGACGTACATTCCACAACTCTCACACGAGGCGCATAAGACTCCATGGTTGTTATGGTTTGTACCTCATGTAGTACAAAAAAAAAATTCACAACAGGTTCCTGGGTTGGGGACTCTAATATGACGTACTCTGCTTCTATTTCTCTTGAATTTTAATTCTCCCAAATCCTCCTTTGTTCATTCGCGAAAAGGTTCACGATCTCCTGTATTGTTTTCCTTGTGATGTTGCCCGTGTCTTCCTGGTGCATGCACCACTTCATTCATTCACCTCGTTCCATGCATCCTCCACATGGTTGTTTTGGAGACAACCATGATATCCTACGGTATCCAAAGATCATGCCATAAGACCGACGACAAATGTCGTTGTTCTTTCTCTTTTTTTGTACGTATATCCGTCGAATATCTGATGTTACAGACATATATGAAGTCAAAAATATTTCCTTTTGATAAGTAGTGGTCGTAGCATATCCGACGTTGATATGTCGGATCTTCGACGTTGATATGCCAGATATTTGACATTGATATGTTGGATCTTCGACGTTGACATGTTAGATATGCGACATTAATATGTTGGATATTCGACTATTATATGTCGTATATTCGACTCTACGTCCAACGAGAAAAAACTCGGAAATTCGATGATTAATGGATGAATGAATTCTCCATATTAGCTTTATACTATGTCGAATTGTCAACAGGTATCAAAATAAATTCGGATATTCGACGAAGTCCCACCAACGACAAAAAAAAAAAACGTGGTTGTCGAATAAAAGACATGTGCCTGTCGAAGTTCAGAGAATGCATCCGTCGGATTTTGGGCTCAAATTATGTTTTGAATGAGCAAAGAAAACATGAAGACTTCAAGTGGATCAAATAAGTCTCATCAATACACCCATGAATATGTATATCATCATGAAATAATAGAGTATTTTTCTGCCAATAATAATGTTATTCAATCACATATCTCTTCAAGAAAGTGTGGGATGAAGTTCCTCCAACATCAAATAGACTAGGCAAGGAGCAAGGAAAATCATGAGTCTCCAAGTGACTCAAGTGAACATCATAGGTGCACCCATGTAGATGTGTATCATCATAATGTAACAAAGGATGTTGCTACAAATGTAAATAAGAATGTTCTCAACCCATGTCATCATAAAAAGTAAATATAGGAGTTCCATACTCCTCGTGTCGCACCATAAAAAAGAACCCTTTCACCCACATTTCATTGAGACTAATGCTGCAAAACATGGAATTGTAGGATGTAGGAGAATGAAATAACTCACCCCAATGATAAAAAAGTGCATAATTTTCATCATGGTAAGGATCCATATGGGTAGTATCATGCAGCTCCTTCAAACGTGTGAAACCTTTGTCATAGATGGGTCCCAATGTAGAGGAATCGTGCTCTTCTTTAAAAATTGCATAACCTTCTTCAAGAGACATTTCAAGTTCCTCTTCCACCACATCAAGTGTTTGGATATCATCAAGATAATCTTCTAAAACATCAAGTACATTCAAATTTCCACATTTCTCATGATCCACCATGTCATGATAATCCTCCAAACAATCTACCATTTGACAATCTGAAACATAGGAGGAAAAAAAAGCATCTTGCAACTTTTCAAGAAGTTGCTCATTTTGAATTGTGAACTTATGATTATCCTCATTATTCTTAAAGTATGCATCATGTAACAATTCAATAATCTCAAACAAATGGTTTCTTTAAAAAATCAAAGACATGAAATTACCTTTGATGTGGCACATTGCTCTTTGAATATTCTCCATGTCTTCAAGGAAGGATGTTTCCTCCAATGAAGTAGCTCTCCAACAAGAATTTGACACTAATGCTTGAATTTCAGGGAGTATGCTAAAGGAATCTTGGATCTTCTTTTCATTCATTTTTAAGGACCCTTCAAGAAAATGATGCTCTTGCAGTTGAACCTCTTCATCTTCTTCCTTCTTGCTTGGACCAACTTCATGGAGCTCAAGTGGTGATGGGGAAGTTGATCTTGTTTCTTCTTCAAATGGTACAATGTCTTCATTTTCATGTTTACTAGAAACTTGGCTTGCAGAAACATTTTGAAATCTGGTCTCTATGTCACCAACATAGAGTTGTGAGCACCGATCAGTAGGTACTCCTTCATAGTTCAAGCATCCATCAGTAAATGCTCTTTGTTTCATTTCCAAGGTAGAATGTGTCTCGCAATGATCTTCAGTATTTTCAATAGAAACTTCTTCATACTCATGTGATGTCTCTTCATATTTTTCAGATTCACTTGGGAGTGAATTTCGATCCTCTTCACGTACTACTTCTTCTACTTCACCTATTTCATAACTAGGTGGTTCATGGGTCTCCTCCATTTGCTCCTTCAAGCAAGCTGATGCATTACCCCCCTTGGTTTTCTTAAGATAAATATATCTTCTCCAACATTGAATAGCCAACAATTTGAATCCTTTCATAATATTCTTGGTCATGTCTTCAAATATAGGTTCCATAATTTTTATATCCTCCTCACCATCATATGAGATTCCCTTTTCATCCCTAGGCATAGTTTCCTCTTCAACAAAAGCACTTTTGGGTTTCAATATATAATGGTGGTCCCTGAATTTTTTTCCTCATAAATATCAGACCAAATCAGGTTCCAATATCATGCTATGATACCACTGTAATGTCCCTTTTTTGAAATTTTATTAAATGACCAATTTTTCACTTTTTCTCCTATTTCGACCTTTGACTAGTTTTGATGTGTAGGTCTCCAAATTGGTCCAAATGCTCCCAAATATTCACAGAAGGTATATGAATGATATTAAGGTTTGAATATGATTTTCATGGAATATTTATGAACCTCTAAATTTTTCTTCAAAATTTTTTAATATTTTGGTCAAGGTAGGAGTTTTGACTAGTAATTTGGGGTTCTAATTCCCCCACAATGAATACAGAAAATGGCTTCCCAAATGCACTCAAGACAACTCAAATATCTGAATGGAATAAGGGTAAATGTAAAGGACATCAACATTAACTCATATACATCTCCATTCAACTTTTAATGTCTGCTATAACTCCCTTAAATGATATGCAAAAAGACTAGTTTCAACCTTGAGGGGAATGATAGAAAAACTTCTCCAAATGGTATGAAACTCAAAAAATAACTCCAAATGCTTATGTACTGAACATTAAAATAATATAATCCATAAATAAAATTCCATTCATCCATAAACCATCATTATTTTACTTATCCATTCGAATCTATCAACATTATATTGATTCACAATAAGGTAGCGGGGAAATGGCATTGTTTCTTCATTGTTTAACATTTATACATGAAATATTTTGAGTATTTAAACCTAAGAGTATTATAAAATTTTAAATACAGAAATGAAATTCCATTCATCCATAAACCATCAGTATTTTACTTATCAATTAGAATCCATCAACATTACATTGGTTCACAACAATATAGTGGGGAAATGACACTATTTTTTCATTGATTAACATTTTTACATGGAATCTTTCAGTATTTCAACATGAGAGTCTTAAAAACTTGAAATACATAGAATTTAAATTAGAACATAAAATAATGGGGCATTATAAGCTTCTCCAAATATATCAATAGCTCACCCAAAGCGCAATCCCTCCACGAGCAAGAATATGCCATAACAACCGGAAGTGGTTGAGAGAAAGTGTTGCAATAGAAGGAACCATGATCTACCATGTAGATTACACCTGAAAATACAAATCCATTAAATCTCCATGAAATACCTGAGTGTCCTCTCCAAACACCAACTTGGACGGGACTCTTTTACCCTCGAAATTGGCTAAGGCAAGAAAACTAGTCATCCACTATCTCTCACAATTCACAAATGACAATTTATCAAATGAACAAAATCCATTCTCTTGTTTGATTTATTTATTTTATAAACATAGCTAGTCTTCTAAGGTTACAAATCCATCCACAAACTCAAGCCAATTCGAATCTGGGTGTGTGCTCAAGATTTTCCATGTGTCCTCCCTTTCCTAGCCTTCCATCTTCCCCCAATTTGAGTAGGAACCCATCGAGCTTCCCCAACTCACATGAAATACCTCTTGGATTCTCTATTTCTACCTGACATGTCATATATTTCATATGTCAGCCCTCATATCTGATTTTTGTCATAGGTGTCATAACATCTTCATCATTTTTGCCATAGAGCTAGGGAATCTAGTCCAAGTGTCTCACTAGCTCCAAAATGCCTCTTCCTCTTCCATGGGAGTTACTCTTACACTAAAATTCAAACTTAATTGATTCATGCCAAGCATATTGACCTTCCAACTCATCCCAAGACCCTTGGGCTTCTTATGTGTTCGAAATGACAAGAGGAGGATGCCATGTTGCATAGAAAATCTAGCTTGTGTGGGTCCCACATTCTCCATGTGTATTCATGATCAATTGCCACTTTGATTTTCCCTTGTATTTATTTATTTATCTCCTTTATTAAATATTTATTCCATTCTAATTTTCAAACATCATTAATTTTCCCACTTATTCCAAATCCCAGAGCTTCCACCCCCAACGTAGGAAACTAGTAATTTTCCTCCTTGGCAATTATTTGACCCTTAGCATCAATTTGACAAAATCTCATGAATATGGAAAATGTGATTAGGCCATTGTGAACCAATGCAAAATTTGGGACATGACATATACTAAATGAATATTTTATTATATTGTTTCTTAGTATTTTTTTTTATTTACTAAATTTTATCATATTTATATGCTTTAATATTTCTTTTCACAACAATGGTTACATATACTTCGAAAAACTTCATCGTGGCATACATAGACAATGTTCAATACAACGTTAAAAAATAGAAGTTCTAATCTTGGCAGAGTTGTCTTCCCTTTATACTAGATATTTAGACAAAAATGGTAAAGTTCTTTTGAGATGGAGGCGGCATGATTTATGTCTAGAAAATTCTCCTAATAGACAAATATATTTGCAAGACATTAATTAACTACATAGAAATTTAAAACCTAAGTCAACCTTCAGTTACATCCAATTATATCACTCTCAATTAGTCTAGAGCCAGTTTTGCATGGCTGGATGGGGAAGTGGCACCTTTTTCCACCTACCTTGTCAGTTTAATTGGTTTAACTAGTTTAGCTGATTCTCGGATTGGTTTAGTTATCACGAGTTAGACTAGTGCCTCCCATGCAGTGATTTACACTCCTAGTTAGCCAGTCAGTCAGGTTAAGTTGGTAGATTCGAATCTTATCCATGTGATTCGAATTCTCCTTATTGTAACATTGTTGTATGCTACTGGAAATAATGAATATTAATGTTGCAATTTACTGATCAATTCTTATCATATTTGTCTCAAATTTTTCTTGTCCAGTGTACATTGTTCTTGATATTCCACTGCACAATTATACCTTCCAATTCCTCTCATTTCCTGTAGATCATTGGTTCAATAATTCAAACATGGTATCAGAGCCTTGTTCATGCTAGCAATAAGTCTTGTTCGACCTCCATTGTACATCAGAAGCAACTGATTTTCCACATCAATCCTAGAATGATAGCCTTCCTCCCTCTGAATTTTTTTCATAGAATTCTATCCAAGTGTGACAGACTCTGAGAAATTTTATATGTCTAGGTGGAAAGGCTTGAAACTGACATGATTGTAAATTAATTTTGGTTTTGTAGTGATATTTGCAGGTACCTACACAGATTCTTGAGGAATTAATTGTGTCATCATACAGATAGATGGATTCTTCATCTCTCGTACCCCGAATCCTTACACCCTTCAACTACTCTGATTGGAGGATAGATATGCAGGATGACAATGGGCAGACAAACTGATCCCCAACAGCATGTTGAGAAGAATAAGTTTTTGAATTGGCTTGATGAGGCTTTCAACTTCATGTGTACTCATATCTCACGATATATTTCCACCTTGAGGGACTTAGGACTCCGAAGGAATATTGGGAAAATATTGAATCTTTGTTTAGAAAACAATATGATATTCGAGGGCACATATTGGAGAATGAGTTCATATCCCTACATCCTAGAAGTTTCGAACCCATTCAACAATTCTTCACTAAATACAAGTCACTAGTATTGCAATGCAAACAATGTGGATTGGAGAGGAAACATGAGAAACTTGTGTTGTATGTGGTTAGAAAACTTGGTTCTGAGTATTCTGTCTTTGTATCTAGATTCCATTCTGGAAGAGCTTCCATCCCCAATTGGAATATTCCTTCTCTAGCTGATTTTGTTGAGTCCTTAATATAATAGAAGGATAAATTGGTTCAAATGGGAGTGATTCAAACCTCCAAGAATCAAGCACTCTTAATGTCAGACTCAAACAATGCACATGCCAAAGGGAAGCACAATAGGAAGGAGCCCAAAGCTACTGATCTGAAGCTAAAAGGAGAATCATATATCTTCTGAAGGAGCCTTGGGTTCCAAGAAAAAAGAATAAATTTGAGAAGACTAGATGTCCATACTGTATGAGAGGATTTCATCTAGAGAGTTAGTGGATGAAGAAGCAAATCGACCAGCTGTCAGCACTCCTTGAATAGAACAATTTCTCCCTTCCACAAGGAGCAAAGAAGTCTGATGCTCGACCACCGACAAAAGATCATGAGAGATACCATGCCTTGAAGGCAGGCCTTACTCAGTCGAAAGCTTACTTGATTGATTCTGGAGCATCCAACCACATGGTTTCCTCTAGGAAATCCTTCTCCACTCTCACTCTATCAGGAGGACCTAGCATTCACATGGGAGATGACTCCCAAATCCCAGCTGCTAGGAGAGGTTCTATTAAAATACAACATGGTGAGTTCAATAATGTTCTCTATGTGCCCTCTCTTGCAGCAAGTTTGTTGTATGTTTAGCAAAGAGTTACATTCAAATCTGTCTCAGTTGAAATCACAAAAAAAAAAATAAAAAATAAAAAAATCTACTGGAAATCTCATAGCGAAAGGGTTTTCTAACCATGCCTCAAAGGCTTATAAGTTCTCTCTTTTTTTCTTTTTTCATATCCAACATCTCTATTGAATCATGCCAACAACACTAGCAAGATATGGTATGAGATATTTTGGCATATCAATTTCAAATATCTCCAGCAAATCTACAATGACAAAATGGTTGAAGAATTGCCTCTCATCCAAACATAAGATGGAGTATGTCCTGGTTGCTTGGTAGGTAAGCATTCAGAGAAGAGGTATGAAGTTGGGAAGGAAACTATAGATGCCTCTACACTTGATCTGATACATAGTGATGTTTTAGGAGCATTTCCTACAACATCAATTTATGGTTTTAGGTATTTTATTACTTTTATTAATGATTGTTCAAGGTTCTGTTGGGTATATTTCATGAAACATAAATCAGAAGTATTCAAAAATTTTAAAGTTTTTAAAGTTTTGATTGAGAATAGTTTCAGGAAAAATCTCAAGTCCATTAGATCATATAATGGAGGTGAATACATTAAAATATATTTTCAGCATTATTGTGAATCAGAGGGGATTCGAATGGAACACTCAGTTCCATACACACGACAACATAATGGTGTGGATGAGAGGAAAAATAGATCATTGAAGGAGATGGAAACTTGTCTTCTCCAAGCCAAGAATATTCCTCCTTCTCTTTCGGATGAAGTTGTAAATTGTGCTTCATACATACAGAATAGAGTGCCTCATAAATCAGTGGTTGGGCCCACTCCATTCGAAGCACTGCATGGGCATAAGCCTAATGTCTCTCACTTGATATTTTTTGGTTCCAAATCTTGGGACATAATACCAATGGACAAGAGAAAGGCCTTTCAAGCCCAGAGTAGCGAATGCATACTGTTGGGATATGCTAAGGATGGAAAATCATATAAGTTGATGGAGGTTGCAACTAGGAAGTGCTTCATAGAGTGAAGTGTTCATTTTGAAGAAGATCGGTTGCTTGATTTACTGCATTCTGAAGCACAAGGAGGTATAAACACTCTTCCATTTCCTTTTGATGATGATATTTTGTCACATGTTTTAGATTCAGATGAAGAGGAACAAGATAAGCATGATCTTGATATTGAGGATGTACCTCATGATAATGATCTAGATACATATCGAGTTCTCATTCCAAATCAGTGGCCTAGCCTAAATGGGCCCAAAATCTCATTGAAGCAGCTGGGGATGGAGCTGGGAATCTAGAAGATAGAAGGAGAACCATGTCCTAATATCATAATGAGCATGTTGCACTCTCTCAGATAGTTTCGTTATCTACAGAGTGGTGCAATAAACTTCCAGTAAAGTGCTACTTGATGATAGTGAATGATCAACCATTTGGTACTACAGAGTATCCATGTATACTGGGGCTCCATTGCATATATCCCCAAGGGGATCCTCAATAAAATTCAGAAGAAGTTCTTTTCTTTCCTTTGGATTGCAAGCAAACAAGTTGAAGGCATCCCTTTGGTTAAATGGACAACAATGTCTAATTTAAAATAATTGGGAGGATGGGATTTAAAGAATCCATTTTTTTTCTAGTTATTTGTTGCTAAGTCCTTTTGGAGACTAATCCAAAATACAAATTCCTTGTGGGGAAAAGTTTTGATTCCAAAATATTTCCCAAACTCTTCAATCATAAATTGGATGAGGCCAGACAAGACTCTCAAAAATGGATCAATTAGGATGGAAATCCTTTGTACTTTCCTTCCCACTGATTGGAGATTAGATGGCATGGAAAGTCGGCAATGAAAAAAACATTAATATAGGTGAATACCCTTGGATCGGTGTAGGCAACGGCTTTAAACTCTCAGAGAATACATTAGCTCTACTTAAAATTCAACATATAAACAAGTTACATGATGCCAAAAATTAGTCTACTCAGGAAGAGGGAAAACGGTCTAGAAAAATGCAGTGGAGTTAAGATTATAAGGGGATGTGTCTAGAGAATGGACGTCTTTTATCAATTTGTTGGACTCTTGCTTTATCCTTTTAGAAGAAGACGAGTCAAATAGACTATATGGTCTAGGAACAATTCTTCAGAATATTTCACTACTAAACTTGGTTATGAATCTAAGGCAATAGAGTCTTTTACCGGTGTCATAGAGTGGTGCTGGTCCAGGGATTGGAAGGCATCAAGCTCGTTAAAGGCCAATATTACCAGGTGGTGTGCATGTGACTAGCTCTAAGCAATAAACTGCTAACATGGGACAATTTATTAAAGCGGGAATGGAAAAGACTGAGTTGGTGTTTGTTATGCCAGCTGAATGAAGAATCATGCACTCATTTATTTGTTTTTTATTCATATGCAATGATGGTTTGGAACGTTGTGTCCAAAGAGCTAAACTATCAGTCTGTGCAAGCAGGACCTTCTCTGGATAAAAAATGTCTACTATGGTGGAAATACCCTTATGTACATCCTTTCGATGCCTTATCTTCTTCTTTCATTTATGAAATATGGTGGGCACGCAATACAACACTTCTTCAAAGTTGATTGATTCCAACAGAGGTGACGATGGCCCTTTTTGTGCAATGGATGAAGGAACACAAATCAAATGAAAAAATGACAAAGTAGTATATTTTGGTTCCTATGGACATTGATAGATCGATTCCATGGGATTTCTTTAATGGTGCAAGTCAAGGAGATCCTCCCCTGGGTGGTTCTAGGAGCGTTTTATTCCTTGCAGAAAAATCACAAGATAATGATAAGATATGATTCTAGGAATCATTCTAATGGTAAGGTTGAACTTGCAGCACTCCATTCACTCTTGAAGGTGGCAATATCCAAGAATATTTCATGTCTTCGTCTTTATGGAGATTCAGAGATGGTCATTGATTGGGCCAATAAAAAAATCCAAATCAAATCCCCTCACCTACAACATCTTTTAAAATCAATTCAAAGACGAATGGATTCATTCTCTATCATATCCTTGGCTCATATATACAAAGAACTGAACTCTGGAGCTAACTAGTTATCTAAAAATGATTTGTTGTTGGAACCTGGGAAAACGGAGATTGAAGAAGTAAAATATGGTCTATGCTTGTAAATTTTTCAGAAAGAACTGAAAAAAGTTGTAATCAGAAAGCTTTGAATTTAAAAGAGAAGGGATCTTTGCTTTTCATGTAAATATGGAAGATGTAATGAAGTCATGTGTAATAGAAGAATACATTTTTGTGATGTAAAGTTTAAAGTTATGGATGTAAGTAAATTTTGGGACAGTTCATGATCATTCCTTTTGAATGATTGATATTTTCCATTTGGAAAATATGGAAAATATGTGTGTGTGTGTGTGTGTGGTTTTATATATGTATAGTCCTATACAAAGGAGGTTGATAAATAGTGATTTGACATAAATTTTTAATATAAATATTGTATTGTTGGTAAAAAGGCTTAACCTGTGGAAGAAAGAAGGAATGTATTCGTGAGATTGGCATACTTAAAATAAGTATACTTTCTTTTAAATGTGCTTTACTCGTCTTAGATCAAATCCATATATAATAACTTTACCAACCTTGATGAATTATTAATATTTAGAAATAGAATTTGTGGAAAGTGCAACTCAACCTTAATCTCAAATAATCTTCTAGTTTAGATATTATGCTTTAGAGGGTTTTGTGAATACTAAGTTATGTTTCATATGAATGTCGTATGGTAACAAATATTGTTCGGTAATATGCAATATTTCCTATGGGTTCTTTTTCTATAGCAGTGACACTAGAAATTGAATGGTATTTAAAACAAAAAAATGTGTCTTAATGTTTTTGATATGTGTTGAATGGGCTAGTTGTTCCTTTGGGAATGCTCTAGGTAATAATAGCTTGATTATATTTCATGATAGTAGGCTTGAGGATAAGTAGGAATAAATAGGATCATTGGTATGATGTGATGATTATGTATGACTAAGTCAAGTACTCTTATTCATATTCTTGGAATGTAGTAAGGATCTCTTTAATGTGCAATTCTTGCTAATATGTAAGTTGTTGGTATTGCCAAGATAGTAGGTGCTTGTACAATGGTCAATGTTGCATACATTATCATTTATTATCTTGCCGCAATACTTGTTAAGAAAAGTATCTTTGTGATCCTTGTTGGGAAAGTATATTTATGATATGAATAAATTGAAGTGGGATGTTGATATTCTGAGGGACCGACAGGGTGAAGGAAGTCACATTCCATAAGCTATGGAGATGGACATAAAAGCATGTGGTAGTAGGAAGTATTCTGGCATCTTAGAAGAAGAGTTTCGAGAGTGGCAATGAATAAAGGCATGGGTGATGACATGTAAGAGTAAGTATGCATTGAGGATGATGCATTGTTTTTAAGGGGAATGGGATGTAATATCCTGAAGGTAAGCCTTCGACAATGGTTTATTTGTTGATTTATTTATTGAGTTGGCACTGGGTTCCATGACCATGGACACCTGCTTACATGGATTTTATTTAATTGCAATAATTAAAACAATTATTTATAATTAATTATTATTATTATATTTAAAATTATTAACGGCACAACATGACAACAACCTTGTTCAGGGTTTTGGAATGTCACATGAGAAGGGGTTGGGGTTAGGAGTTGCAGATCCCCCTAACAATACTCTCACCCACCTTATTTCAATAATTTTGGTCTATGAAGCTCATAAAACCAACAATTAATGACATGCATGCAGAATCTGTGCCCTAGGTGAGAATGTTCCTCGTCTAGTTAGCAGTGGGGCCCACTTCCACTTCACACACTAGCCATGCGCACTTCTTGACTCACTATAGTCATAATAGTGCCTGATTTTGGTCATTGATAGTTTAATTTAATTTAATTTAATTAATTTAAATACATGTCAGTTAAATTGAGTCTTTATTTATGTTACACTAGTGAAACTAGTTGTCAATTAAGTAATTAAAGGTCACCCTTAATTAAATAAGTATTCCACATAGGAATTGGAGCCAATTTACAATTAGCTCATGCATTTTGAATTTAGAGTCTAATTGTTTTCATGGAATAATTTTTAGGGAAATTCGAGTCCTTGGGAAGAATTCAAGTCAACCTCGTGCAAAAGGTCTAGTTAAGCAATTAAAAGAGTCGGTTAAGGGTTTTGAGGCTAACTTTAAGGAATTTGAGTTATCCAGTCATGGGAAGTGTCTATGTCAATGTTTAGGAATCCGTTTTAGTGAATTCAAGTGCCTCAATGAAGACTTGAATGAGTTAGTGAGTGGTGGTTAGGAATCCCAGTGATTTGGGAATCCTTCCTTAATAGACTAGAGTTGAACTCTTGGAGGCAATTCGAGTTGGGAAAAAGGGATTCAAATTTCTCCAAGAAGGCATTCATTCATTATGGTGTAGTTCTAAGAGTGTAGTGGAGAATGGTTCTAGGGGGATAGAAAATTTCCAAGAGGTAATTGGTTGATGCTCCCACAAATTTTTACAGTGGTTCTATCGATTGATCTGGGAGATCAGTGTTTTTGTTTATGGATTCCTTGGTAGGGATTCAGAGGTAGTCCATGATTGTTTGTCCTCTATGAATAAAATTATCTAGTATGGGTTCAGCTTATGGGATCAGGAGGATATTATTTCTCCTTTCCTTCGAACGCTCCAGTGGGGGTTCGAATTTGTGTCTTGACCCGTGTGGTTAGAAGAGTTGTTCTAAGAGAACATCCAACAAGAGAGGGGTGAAATATTGTGTGGAGATATATTCCTAGTAGAGATAGGAACTAAGGGAGAGGGGGGGATCTTGGATAAGTGTCTAGGGCCAGTGCTCTCAATCTCTGAATGCTCCAGTGGAGATTTGAATTGAGAAAGTGACCTTAGAGGTCAGAGGTGGCATTCTATGAGAGGGGGACAATCTCAAGAACGACCATAGCTTGACTTTCTAGGAAAGGGGAATAATTCCAGGAAAGGAAGTGGATCAACCATTATTATCAGCCTATAAGATACCTTCTAGTATGGAATTCCATAACCTCGGCTCGAGGGATCTTTCGGAGGGAAAACACACACCAAGTAAATATCACAAGCTAGGAGGAAAGTTGTTGTGTTGTTGTTAGTTTCCCACAATTAAGATAAGTTATTTAACATTTTTATTTGATATTCCTGAATATTATGATTTATTTGGAAGGTTTCATTTTCATATTTAATACTGATGTTAGAGTATATTATATTCCAGTGAAACTGTACTTCTTTGTGCTAGTATGTGCACTATGAATGGTAAATGTAATTATAGTTATGGAATATGATATAAGAGCATATTTATGGTTGATTATGACTGATATGCATTAGTTTTACACTCAAGCTTTAAATATGGTTTATGGAGAAAAAAATGGTTAGCAATTGTTATGTTATGAATCCTTAATTCTAGTACCTTTAATGGGATTTTATCACGGATAAATTGTAGCATGTTTTAGCTATTTTTATTTAGTTAATAGGGATTGATAAGGATTTTCGTGTGGATGAAAATGAAAGCCCCATATTAGGTCATGCATTTGTTGAAAAAACAATATACTTTGTATTAAATTCATGATATGAAACTATGTACAATTTTCCTATACTAGTAGCATTGCTTTTTATTACTGAAGAGATAGTAATAGGAAATCAATGATTATGGAATTGAAATAATTAGGACTGATACTTCTTGAAAGACATATAATATTTGTAATTGATCCATATTTGATTGTGCAATGATATTTTCTTATGATAGTTTATGTAGCACTAGTCATGAAACTGGTTGTTTAAATTTCTAGTTGTATTAGCCTAACTGGTTAGCTAGGAAAGTTTAAAATATTGACCATAGAGCAGATCTGATTAAGTAAAATAATCAACTATGTTAAACCTGACCTCAGACCTCTTTAGCTTAGAATATATCACCTATACCCTTCCTTACCAAGTAACCTAGGTTGGGTATGTTACAGACCAACATTAAAGAATGTCACAAATGGACTAACAATAATGATGTACATGTGCAGAACCAATGTACATAATAATCATGATGCATTTAATTGTTTATTGTGATTCATCATATAGCACATTCATGAAAAACATGATAATATTCCCCATAAGAATCTTCATTGAATTCACCAGATTAATGATTTAGGAACCTACCATTACCATGTTAACATGAAAGCATTTTCAAGGATAAGTTCTTCTTAGAGGTGGATACTAATGATTAACCATGTGTTAGAATGTCAACTGGATTAGGCTGACTGAATGGACTTCTAAGGATAATCTCCCCTTCTTTGGTTCCATTTATGACTTTATCCATATCACTCCACTTTTGGTCTGTATCCCAATGGTTTAGAGACGATCTAATTGACTTGTGCTTTTCCCCTTCATGGAAATGTCACCTTGTATTCTCCTTGTTGTCTCTCCCATGTGTCTTGGGTTGTTTTTTTAGAGTGAATCCTTAATATAGGAATATTTTGGGTAGATCCCCATAGGCAAAAGTTTTTAGGGTATGCATGCAAAAATAAAAGGTGATAAAAAAAGAAAAAGAAAGAAAGATAAATAATGATTGTTGGGATCAAAGGGAAAGGTATTTCATAACACACTCCCTCTTATAAGACACTTATTGTTCTATGATACTTGCATGGTTGGTTAAACTACAAAGGATGTCCCCTTGGTTCATGGTATGTAAGTAAATTAAAACCCCTTCACCCTCATCAAACTATGGTTGGTACTACTATCTATACTCATATAAACAATCAAATACGTCATATAATAAGAGTGAAGTATAATATCAATAACTATATCATCATCAATCTATCATGGCACAACTATAAACATGGAATCATAGTAACATCGTCTCATCACTCATATGATATGGAAGGTTCCTACAGTAATAAAAATAGACCATAAAAACCTGGAATACTTTTGCAGAATGAAGCAAAAATAAATCCTAGTATGTCAATACAATATGTGGCCTAATAGGACCTCAAGGTATAATAGTCCATAAGACCTAGTGATGAATGTTGTGTTCCATTGGTTATACTCGGATTATACCAGATGTCTATACCTTCAAGAATATCTAACAAGTATTCAACCAAATAGATCTCCATTAAACCTACATACTCCTCATTCGGCCATTTTTTCTTCATCGATCAACATTTTACAAACACATTATCTATATTGATAAAGTTAAACTAGCTTTTTTTTTTACGTTTAATGGTTTAATGGTGTATCTATAAATCCAAGTTGTCAATTCGTTATAGAAATATAATTCTTCATTCTTTGTTATGCTAAGAGTTAGGGGCATGATCCATATGGATATACGTGGCCATTCACCTGTTCCACTAGCTCAAAATAATTTTCCATGTAGGCAATTTTCTAGTAATTTTCAAAAAAAATTGGGTCCTGAAATTTTGGGGCCATTTTGAGGCTCTGAACGATGTTTTTTGGGTCAGATGCAACCCAAAAATAACTGATAGTATCTTGTTTGGGTCTAATCCACTATTGTACTCCTCAGATATATATTTCCAATGGACTATCAAGCACCCTAGACAGAGATCATATGCAAAAGTTATGACCCCGAGAATTTGATTGTTTAATCAACCAATTTGGAGCCACAAACTTTATGACGGTAAATCTTATAGGGTTAGATTTTTTTATGTTTGGAGTTCTTTCCCTCATACTTATGATAAATAGGAATTTCTGACCTCCTTTTGTATTCTTCTTTTCATGAATGAGAGTAGCCGCCACATCTCTTCTCAAAGATATTGCTACCACCATTCTAACTACTTTTTGTTTACAATTTGTTTTGTTTCATTCATTTAATAAAATCTGAGTTTATTGTATCATTGTTTTTCTTGCAATTGAATGTACATGTGAATATATGTATATATACCCTCTTTCATCTTGTTCTCACACAAATCTAGATCAATGGTGTCACTGGTATCAGAGCAATTTGCTCTTATGGTTTCTCATTGCATGTCCCCAACTAGATCTAAATATTGAGAGTTTGGTTTCGAACTAGTTGAGCTTGGGGAAAACCACTCTCATCTACCCAATCATACTCGCATGGTGGGAGAAGAAAAGAGACATGGTATAGTAGGAGATCTTATTAATTTGTTTCTCAAGGAAACCCTCATGTGGTAGAGGAACGAGATGATGGATAATTTCGCCAAGATCCTTCTACTACTGTCGACGGTGGTGGATGAACCTTTAATGAGAAGTCATTTCATAGGTGTGAATCCCTTCAAGGTATAAGTTAACATTGATATCCCATTATTTGGAGTCAAGAAAAATATGTATATGCTTTGGAGAAATGGTTAAGTTTGTTAGAGGGTTACTTCTCTGTTCAAATATTTTCCAACTATGAAAATATCATCTATGTGCTCCTTAAATCCATTCCCCATATCAAATATTAGTGGGATGGGTACTGCGAGAGGCATGCGAGGAACAAGAGTGAAATATTCAAGATAGAACCCACTTGGGTGGATTTTTTCTATGTCATCAAGGAGGAAATCTACCCTGTCAAGATCAATGATGACCACTACACCAGGTGGATGACTTTGCGCCAGGAAAGAGACCAGACAGTTTCAAAGTTTACCAACATATTCCATACCTTTCATTCAAAATTGGGTATCAAAGACTCTGAACAACACTTGGTCCTAAAGTACCGCAGTGGCCTCCATAGGTACATTCAGACAAAAATGGATCTCCTAGACATATCTTCACTGGGATCTACTTATTGATACTATGTCAAGATCAAGAAAAAGTTTACGTAGAAGAATAAACGAGAGTTTGGGTATGCAAATCAGAAGTAGAATCCTGACAAATGAATCCCTAAATCACAAAGAAAAGGACAAAGCAAGGATGGACAAAATGTTGAGAACCAACCCAATCCGCAGGAAAATAAGAATCAAAGAAGGACACTAGAAAGTGGTGTGAATTCCACAAAATCCCCTGGAACAACACCAATGAAATATGCTCAAAACAATCACTGTTGGCTAAGACAAAATCCCTAGAGATGGAATTTGGCTCAAACTTGGATTCAGAACAAGAAAGGGGGAAGTGGGTCATTGATGTAGAACCTAGTGCCACCATCACAAGTGTAAAGATCCAACCAGAAGAGTCAGAGGATCCATAAGAAGGGGAGTGCCTCTTCCATTCACAACTGTGTGTAGTGGAACTCACTACATTTCATCGTTGACAGTGTTATCTAGAAAAACCTCATATCAATCGAGGTTGTCAAAATATTAAATCTACTTACTATTCCATGCCCCCAAACATACATTGTTGATTGGTTGAGCCATGGACGAGACATCCATGTTAGTCAATAGTGTTTATTATCCTATGACATCAATCCCTTCAAAGACGAGGTAATGTGTGATGTTTCCCCACTCAAAGTTTGTGATGTTCTTTTAGGGAAACCACATATGTGGAAACATCATGTTGTGTATGATTATATACCTCATAGTGTCATTATTACTTTAGGAAATAAAATTTACAGGATACTGGAGACAATTCCCACTACTGTAGTGTCTATCATCACAGCTAAGTAGTGTACGAAGGTAATCTCCCAGATAGGGAAATGTGTCCTCTTTATGATTTGTTCTGAAGGGGAATGGAAGATCACAACAACAACCGTCATTTCTACACAGGGTCTCTCCACATAGAAGAAGCAGGTGGACAAGATAGTGGAAGCATATAGATATATATTCACCACACCTACTAGGGTTCCATTACATTGTCAGGTCAAGCATTCAATTGATTTGGTCCCTGGTGAGCCTTTACCGAATAGTGCAGTATACAAGTGTTACCTCAAGGAGAATGAAGAAATCAAGTTCCTGATTCAAGAATTAATCCAAAAGGGGCACATTCAACCAAGCTCATCACCTTGTGGGAGCCCAATTGTGTTGATGTAGAAGAAATATGGGACATGGCGACTCTATATTGACTACCAAGCTGTAAACAAGATCATAGTCTGGAATCAGTATCCCATTCCTTGGATTGACAACCTTCTTGAATAGCTCAAGGGTGGAAAATATTTCAACAAAATTGATCTAAAGTATGGTTATCATTAAGTTCCAATTGAGCATACCAATGTTTGGAATATTGCCTTCAAATAGCGGGAAGGCCTTTTTGAGTGGTTGGTCATCCATTTCGGCTTGACTAATTCTCCATAAACCTTCATGAGGATGATGGCTTATATTCTTTGGTCATTCATCAATTATATTTTGGCCATAAACCTAGATGTTGTCCTCATCTACAACAAAACATGGGCAGAACATTTGCAGCATATCCATCGAGTCCTCGACACCCTGCGACAACACAAGATATATACTAATCTAGAGAAGTGGTCATTTGGCATGGAAAGGGTTCAATATCTGGGAGACAAGATGGAAAAACATGGTGTTCATGTGGATCCAACTAAGATCTAATCCATTCATGAATGGATGATCCTAACAACTCTCACAGAGCTTCGCACTTCCTAATACTGCTTGGTCCCTTACAGGTGACCAAAGGGGGATCTAAGGCTAATTTCATCAGGTCCAAGCCACAACAACAAGAATTTGAAGAGCTGGAGTAGCGCTTATGTTTGACACCCGTCCATATCTGCAACAACCCTTCGATATTGAGACATATGCTTCAAACTATGCTATTGGTGTAGTCCTCACTCAAAATGGCCATACAATGGCATATTATAGTGAGACACTTTTTAGATGCATTCCTCAAGTACACCACCTATGAAAAGGAAATGTATTCCATTGTCCAAGCCTGCCACCAATGGAATCATTACATCCTAGGAAAAGAGGCGTCATCCACACTGATCAGAAGCCACTAGTTCATGCAAACACAAGGAAAGTTATAAAATGATCACCACCAAAAGTGGTCCACCTACTTGCAACAATTCCACCTGAATATTAAATCTAAGAAGGGAAGCACAATTCAAGTCATCGATTGCCTCATTCGACCTTGAGTAGCAACAGTGACCATGGTGCTCAACTCTTGTGGCCATGAGACCTCCAGGTGGCCTCAACTATATTACAGTGATCCTAAGTTTGCATCCATCCATTAATACCTATGTGTAGACACACCAGTGGCATACTTTCATCTCCATGAAGGATTTCTATGCCACATGGGCCGTCTCTTTGTTCCTTCAAGAGAGCATACAAACATGATTTGGGAAGCACATTACAATCTAGTGATAGGGAACTTATGCACCGAAAATAAAGTGGTGGTATTATAGAAGTAATTTTATTATCCCAAGCTCTGAAGAGATGTCAGACGATATATCAGATCCTGCACTACATGCCCTATCGCAAAACCTACCATCAAGAAGTAGGGATTGTACGCCCCTCTGCCTACTCCAACTAGGTCATGGTAATCCATATCCATTGAAGATTACATGTCAGGAATACCTTCAACCAAGCATGGTAATGAGTGTGTCTTTGTGGTCATGGATCGCTTCTCTAAGGTGGCCACTATGATAGCTTGCAAGAAGAACATCTCTGTTGAAGCCACTACTAAGCTCTTCTTCAAGCGTGTTTAGGTTCATTTTGGGATGCCATGAAATATCATTTCAGATCAATATAGTATGTTCCTTAACACCTTCTTGTTCATCCTATGGTCATTTATGGATACCAAGATCACCAAATCGACTACCTTCCACCCCCAAACCGATTGAAAAACAGAGGTATTCAACTGGATGTTTATGCATATTTTAAGGATGTACAATTATAAACATACTTGTACATGGGATGAGAGCATTCCATATGTTAAACATGGTTATAATATATCCCTTCATATCTCTACTGTCCACATCCCTTTTCAAATGTTCCTGGGGTTCCAACCACTGGTCTACATTGATGTAGCTATGTCCATTATATCCAAATGGAAGGAATCTTCCCATGCTCAGACTAAGGATGATAAGGCCACTAGAATTGTTGAACGAATCCAGCACATCTGCCAACATGTCCATGATACTTTGGAAAAATCCAATACTAAGTACAAAAGAAACAGGACCAGCATCAAGTTCCACACAAGTTCTAGGTGGGCGATAAGGTTTGGTTGCATATGCGTAAAGAGAGGCTCACATGACCCCATAACAAGCTTCATCCACTTCGATATGGGTCATACACCATCACTAAGGTAGTAAGTGAGAATTCCTTTGGATTAAGCATCCATCCATTCCTTGTCTTGTACCAAGTATTCAATGTGGAGTTGCTTCACCCATATTTTCCACCATTGTTGTACACATTGGAGGTGGAAGAGCAGTTGAAACCTATAAATATCAACCCTGACTGCATGTAGCAAGAAACTATATATCAAACCATAGATACATAGGTTAAGGGCACCTGCCAACAGAAAATCCAACTTTATCGGGTTGTCAAAGCAGGGCAACTACTCCACCAAGGCAAGTGGTTCACTAGGAGTCAAGTTCAACAGAAGTTTCCCCATTTGATGGGGTCACTTAACATAATGGAGATCATAGATTCCTAATTGGGGAGGAGTGATCCATATGGATATAGGTGAACACTCACCTATTCCACTGGCTAATAACAATTTTCCATGTTGGCAATTTCTAGTAATTTCCTACTTTTGGGAGGTCTTGAACTTTCGGGGATGTTTTGAGGCCCTAAACGATGTTTTTTGGGTCCACCATGTCCCAAAAAATTATCATTTCTACTTATATAAGTTTGATCCACTGTTTTACTCCATGAATATATATTTCCAACGAACTATCGAGCACCCTAAATGGAAATCGTATGCAAAATTTATGACCCTGAGAAATTGATTGTTCAACTAACCAACTTCGGGCTGCAAACTTTATGACGGTTCATATTATAGGGTTGGTTTTTTGGGTGTTTAGGGTTCTTTCCCTCATAATTATGTTAAAAATTTCATTTCATCCTCCTTTTGTATTCATCTTGTCACGAATGAGCGTAGCCACTACATCTCTTCTCAAAAATATCGCTACCACCATTCTAACTACTTTACTTTACAGTTTGTTATGTTTCATTCATGTACTAGAATTTGAGTTTACTATATCACTATGTTTCTTACAATATATGTGTGCGTGTGAATATATATATATATGCTCTTTCATTTCGTTCTCACACAATTCCATATCAGGGCCATAATAAAAGATTGGTTGTTGTTCTACATAAGACAAAATTTGTTTCAATTGACCTAGTGGTTGAAATGTCTAAACATTTTGGTTCTTCAAATATCTTATTCACTAATGGATGAATGCTTAAAATACCTCTTGGTTGTTGGTTTTATTCATTAAGAGCAATAAACTCACACTTTTCTTAATAACATGCCAAACAAAAATCATTGCAACAAATCTAATGGTCCTGACAAATTACAAATCTTATTATGGATTCAACAAGGGCGTCGAGAGTTTCTCTTTGAAATAACAGTATATGTTTTGGATTTTTCTATGTGGTTTGCAATGAATACCACCCCGATGATGAATCACACATGTTGTTACAAATCTAGCATATACTTAAGAATTTGCAAAAAAAATTGATTCATAGCTTCATCTACGAAGCTACCTAATATAGAAGGACAATCACTAAATACTATCAATGTATCCCATTGTTATAATCATACTATACATAAATATATCAATCGGTCAAATGTTAGCAATGTTAGAATCAGATAGATTCCCTTTGCCCTTACCAATAGTGTAATTTGACAATGGAGGTAATAGTGGAGCTTATCTTTAATGACACATCATATATTTTCTCTAAATGAATGAAATTGTTTATTAGATAATTGACCAATATAATTAAATGTTGATCACTAATATAATGAATGAGTGGCAAAGCACAAACATGATAATAAAGTAACTTTTCAATCAATTATTCATACAATGAAGTGACTCTTAAAAAATAGGAAGTTGGCTATCTTTTATGTAGGGGGAATTAAGTACATGTTTATGGAATGGCTATCTTTTATGTAGGGGGAGTTAAGTACATGTTTATGGAATTTTGCTCTTGTATAACAAATCTAGTTCCATATAATTAATTTTCTATTAAGATTGCATTGCATGTATTCATGTCTATGGTTGTACTTTATATTATGTTGGGAAATCTTCCTTTGAACAATAGGACATAAAAGAAAGAAAAATGGATAAGTATTCCAAGAAGAGGGGTGGTGTCTAAAGACACCATTTACAACACTTAAACACAATGCATTATGATCAGAACATCACAATGCATTATTAAACATTGGAAAAATCGATATCAATGCAACCCATAGGGTCATTCTTCTATAGTTTCCAAATATAACAAACTCCCTTGAAGTGAGGATGATCTGGCCCACAACTAGGAGTCATTTATTCTAATGGTTTCCATGAAATCCATAACTTCCTATTTATTAGTTGGATGCGTTAGTCAAGTCGGTCGTGGCCTCATTTGCCATTCAGAAAACCATTCGATCGAGCCTCCAGTCAACCTCTCTGCTAGTCAATTGTTGTCTTTCGATCGATTATCTCCAAAAAATCTAAAGGTGTGATGAACTTGCATAGCCTTTAGTTCCAACACCCCCCCCATCAACAAAACGGAGATTCAAGACGTAGAATTATGTTCTCTAAACACCCCCCGCCCCATAATTGTAGTTTCATGAAGCACAACCATAGCTAGAAGTTTCATAAACATAGCTTCTAATAGAGGCTTCGTAAATATATCAACAATAAGATCATCGGTCTTGTAATAAACAAGTGCAACAACATTGTATTATACCAGTAGTGGACATGAAGTTCAACATGCTTCATTTTGCTATGTGCAACATGATTATCATAAACTTTTATTATACTATGATTTTCACAATGGATAACATTCAAGGCTTGAATAGGAAAACCAAGCTTGTCTAAAATTTGATGGATCCAAACAGACTTTATACATGCATTAACAACTCCACGATATTTTGCTTTTGTAGTTGAAAGACATACTTCCTTTTGTTTCTTACATGAATAGACCAACGGTCTAGAACTAAGTCAAACACATAGACCTAACTGGACTTTATGTTGTCAATGTCATATTCCAAGTAAGAATCAGTAAATATGAACAACGGTTATGAACTACAACAATATTTGGTACCATACTGATTAGTCCCTTTAATGTAGCGAGAAATTCTCTTTGTAGCTTTCCAATGGATTTCTCTAGGAGCTTGCATGAACCGAGAAACCATACTAACAATGAAGGAAATATCAGGCCGACTATGAATTAAATAAATCAAAATATCGACTAATTCTCGATAAAGGGTGGAGTTGACTCTAGGAGAGTCATAGTCCTTAGAAAATTTAATGAGAGTCATAGTCCCTAGAAAATTTAATGCTTGGACGATAAGGTGTATCATCATACCTAGAGTCCTCTATATTGAATCATTTCAAAAGATCCAAAGCATATTTTGGTTGAGAAATAAAGATACCATTATGCATTTGCAAAATTGGAATGCCCAGAAAGAAATGTAACAAACCAATATTAGTCATTTCAAATGTATCTACAAGTTGTTTCTTCAAATGCAAAATCAAGTCGACATTATTACAGTTATGACTAAATTATCAACTTACAATACCATAATCAAAGTACCAACATGAACATGTAATACATTAATAATGTGATCATATTCACAACATTTGAAGCCAATATTGATAAAGAAACAATCAATCTTCTCATACCATGCATGGGGTGCTTATTGCAAACCATACAACGAATTCTTCAGTCAACAAATAAAACCAAAATATGTCACAAAACCATGAGGTTGTTCCATATATATTTCTTCAAACAAGTCTACATGAAGAAAGTCACTTTTAACATCCATTTGATGAAGTTCCTATCCAAAATGAGCAGCAAGGGAAAGAATCAATCTAACCGAGTTCATATTTGTGACAGGAGCAAAGGTTTCGATGTAATCAATGCCTTCTTGTTGAGAGAATCCTTTGGATACCAGTAGAATCTTGTGAATTTAAACAACACCGTCATCAATAAACTTAGTCTTATGGACCTATCGACACTTCACAACATTGTTTCCTTGCGATCGAGGAATCAACTCCCAAGTATGATTCTTATCCAAATAATCAATTTCAGCAACCATGGCATTTTCCCATTCATGCATTCCCTAAGCATCAACATAAGTTTCAATATCATATGTTTCAATAACACATGGGATCAGTGCAACAATTCCATGTTATTTATAACTATGGGTATGTCAACCAATACTAGCATCTCCAACATCAGGTCCAATAAATTCAATTGTTTTAGCAACCGACTGACGTAGACAAGTGGGCGGTGATTGTTAGTCGAATGAGTAGGTGTGTCGGTGATCTCAATTAAAGTAGACCAACTACTAGTCAACTCAAGAGTAAAATTTGACTTTCTTGTCAAAACTTTAAAGAAGGATATAGTCGATTTAGATTCTTCAGAAATATCAAACGCATCACTGTGCAATAGACCTAAAGAAGAGTTCAATAACTTAGTACTTCAAATTGTCTTGTCAAAAATCACATTTAAGCTCAAAATAATTTCTTGTTTGACCAAGTCAAATAGTCGATGGGATTTTGATTCATCAGAATAACCCATCATCATGCATGCATGACTATTTCCATCCATTTTCTTCCTATAGTTGTCATTGATATGCACGGAAGAAACACATCCAAATGTTTCGAGGTGTCCGATAGGAGGATTTTTCCCCCCCTATTTCTCAAGTGGAGTCATGTCGATGATAGATTTATTTAGAACAAGGTTTAGGATATAGTTTGAGCAATAAATAACTTGTGCCCACAATTTAGTCGAGAGGTCTTTTGGTTGTAATAGAAATCGATCCACTTCTACCAAAGTCCTATTTTTCTCTCTAGGACTCCACTATCTTGAGGGGTGTGAGGGACATATATCTACCAAAAAATAACCATTTTGTAAGATATATTCTTCAAAATGTTTTCTCACATATTATCCACCATTGTTTTATCTCAAGCATTTGATAGGTTGACCACGTTGCTTCTCATCCAATGCCCTAAATTCCTTGAATATTTGAAAGACTAGTCTTATTTTTCAATAAATATACCGATGAAAAATATAGAGAAATTATCAATGAAGTTCATAATATACTTCACACCTACTAATGAGGTTTTGTTTATGCATCAATTATCATTGTGAACAAGTTCCAGCCAGTTTGGTGCTTTGGCATGCTTTCCCATAATCAAAAGGTTCTCAATGATGCTTTCCAAGCACATGTCCTCTAAAACTCCATCAGGTGGAACAATATTTGGGAGACCAATAACCATATTATTTGCTACCAACATATTCAAACTTCAAAAAATTTGATGTCTAAGACGTTCATGCCAAATTTGACTTATGACATTGGTTTGAGCAATGAGTGCAGTTGGTCCAATTAGTCATAAATCATTCCTATGAGAGTCACAAAACATGTATAGTTTTTCTTTTGGATCTAAATCTCCTAAATCAATAGGCATTCTCCCAAGACTCAAATCCCTTACAATATAGCGACCTAACCAAAACTCAATAGTCTTCTTTGTCTATGTAATTTATGAAACCGAGAGCAAGTTTGCAATGAAGTTGGGGACATGATAGACATTATATATTCAACCATGTTGGAATTCAAAGAGCTCCACTTAAGGAAAAGAACAAAGAAGTATCCTTGGCCATATGATTAGTGCAACTAGAATCGTATAACCATTCAATTTGAGTGGTGCAAGCATGAAATTCCTGGGAAGTGCTAACAAAAAAGGTGAACTTTTTACAAGTTAATTGATCGAAGGACCAGTCGATGTGCCTTATTCAATATGCTTGACCTTTTCTTCCAAGCCCATTGTCTTCTTCCAACTATTTTTCTCCACATGTCCCCCCTTTCCATACTAATGAAAAGTTTTCTTATTTTGATTCTTCTTAGTCAATGTCAACTCATCGGTCTTGAAGTCTTCCCCCTTAATAGATTGGTTGATACACTACGGTTGTTGATCTATTCAATCACATTCTTTATACGTTTTCTTGACCTTACCTTTGAGCAAGTGAACCCGATGTTTGTTTCCAAGCTTCCCTTCATCAAGCAACATTTATTGATATTTGATAAATAAATCACAAAATGTATCAAAGGTAAAATCCTTACCATCTTGTTTGTGTGACATATAATTGGCACAAAATGAAGATAAAAATACATCATAAGGTGTGCTCAGATTCACCAGGATTATTTTAATGAGCTATCCATCCTTCTCTAGAAAACTTTGACCACATTCTCCCAATTTCAACTATATATCCTTGATGCAATCCAAATAGCCCTCAATCCTTTCAAAAGAATGGGGTTCAAAGATATCAACTCTTTCTCTATCTGCATCACTTGAATTTCATTAACCTTGTTGATTAATGACTTCAACTTACTCTAAACAGCATGAGGGCAGTAAATACTGCTTGTATGAAAGAAAATAACCCTTGAAATATAGGTCATAATGACCCCAACAACATCATCCTTATTTTCGTCTATGAGGAGTACTGTGAGCCAGGAACCAATGCAGCTAGCAGAAAAATTAAAATCAAGAAGGTCTGTGATGTGACATTGAGGACCGTTATTTTTCCCATAGTGTGGGTCGTAGGCACTAAGGCTCATCACCACTTGACCAGATCCTAGATGCTATGCGCTGTAGAGTGCATGGAGCCCACTGTATTCAACTAGTTTGATAGTTTATTGAGCATAATAAAAATTCAATTGACTAAGTGTCAGTTGGGAAAAATGAATTAGTTTAGATATGCTTATATACTGGTATCTTTCTTTATGGAGAGGGTTCCTTTCTTTCATCCACAACATATAGAGTTGGCTAGCCCAAATCCATGGGAGCCAAGCGTGAAGAGGTGGACGGAACTGTTTGGCTGACATAGTGGTCCTACACACAACTATGGGTCATATTTCTTTAGGTGGTTAAGCCAATAGTTTCTCATGGTTGAGTACTATGCTTATGACGATACATATTTTTGAGGAGACCCTAACATACCACTCCCAAAAGAATCAGTCTAGGGTGAGATATGTAAGAAAGGAACTTCACGATTCTCGAGTTTTTTATGATTTTTTTGGTGTACTAAGATTCCTTATGTTTTACTAATATAGATGTGGGATGGGTGAGGCCACCTGGGTCCCCCCCTATTCAACATCGAGGGGAGGTGAGGGACATGTATGATCTGGATGCGGGTGCAGATCTGGTAGAGACCAAGCGAAACCTATAGATGATTGTTGATTAAATTGGCATTGTTGTCAACATAAGATCATAAGGAAACATTGATGAAATAGTGCAAAAATATTTATCCAACTTAACACAGTTGGATAAGCGGAGTCGGAAGCATTATAACGCTAAGTTTCTATGAAGTGAATATTTGGACGGCCCAGATCATAAGAGAGAGAAACATCAATGGTATAGAATAGTTTCCGCAATGCCAAGGTGAAAGCTTGTTAAAGTTGTGAGAAGACTATTGTGGAAGAGATTTGCGGAAGTCATTTTTGAGAATTTATGAAATGCATACCCACAATTCGCAATCCACAGTTGCAGAAAGTTAATTGCGGAATTCGTTCTTCAAATTTCGAAAATGCATACCCACAATCCGCAATCTGCAATTGCGGAAAGTTAATTGTGAAAAGAGTTTCGAAAAAAATTGAAAAGCAAACCCATAATCCGCAATCCACAATTGCGGAAGATTCTTTGAGAGGGAGATGAATTACGGAAGCAGTTTCGAAAAAGTTGAAAGATAGGCCCACAACCCGCAACTTGCAATTGTGGAAGGAAGGAATTCCCGCAGATTGTGAAATGTTGGAGTCATTATCCAACCCACGCATGTTTATTTGGCCTAATTGGCTTATTTTACCACTTATCCTAAGTTATTGGCTCGAATATGTGAATGCATCATCAATTGGATTATCCTCCTTCAATCAAGGAGGATAACTGTGTCTTCTCCTTCAATCGAGGAGACTAAATGAGCTTCCTCCTTCAATCAAGGATCAAATCTGGGTTGATCTGCATGACCTAAGAGCCCCAAATCAGTTAACTGGTGGTTATTCCACTTACTTTTAATTAAACTGCAGTTGTAAAGGAAGTTATTCCACTTACCACTTATACTTTATTTTGTCTATTTTTGGCAATTTCCAGTTAACTAGAGTGATCTAAGGCACCTCCAACAACTTCTAGTGACTCGGTTCATTTCACTTCACTTCACTTCATCGGAGCTAAATGGAGTCAAATATGCGCCCCCACCTACTGATTGACATGCAGTTGAGTTCTATTCAGTTGGACTCAATCATAACTGCTATGATTTAGTTAGAGTCAATTATTGATTGTGATTAGTGGTTAATTGATGTGTTTACTGTGGATAACTAACAGCTAAGCCACTCTCATGTATGCAATTTGAATGACCTCTGGGGGATTCGAATTATCTTGCTATTCATGCAAGTGTATGACATTGTATCAGTACTTCTGATTTATTATTGATAATATACAGCTACAACCTCTAATTGCAGCACTGTATGTCATTTTGTGTGTAAATTGATCTTGAATCTTCCGTAAGATTATGCCTTGGTCCTCACTGTGACTCAATTTTCATATGGTATAAGAGACACGGTGGTACAAGGCTCTTCTTCTCCAATAAGATTTCTTGATGGATCTATGATGCAATTTGAGCAAAAAAGGCTCAAAAATTCCAGAACTGCACCAAAAGCCGAAATTTTACCACATAAATCCTAAGCAAGGGAATTATTGATCATGCTAGCTTGATGGACTAAGCTGGGTGTGATGAAAACTTGAAAAGTGTAGGTTGTTCGACCTTACGGCGCCCTTTTTGTGTTCAAAGTCTTCTACTGCATTTGCTACATCAGAAAAATGGCCTCTTCTGTGGATCCTCTTACTCCTTTCAACTACCATCAGTGGAAGGAGGACATGGAGATTCAATTGCATGCCAAAGGACTCTACAGAGTCACAATGGAAACCGAGATAGAGTCGAATCATGTTGTAGACAAAGCAAGATACTGGAATAATCTTGATGAATATTTTGGGTTTTCGTGCCTTTTGATTTCTAAGGATCTTCTCTTCCACATCATTGGATTGAAGAATCCTAAAGAAATTTGGGATAAACTTGCTTCCCTGTTTGATAATCAAGATTACCTGAGGATCTATCAGCTAGAGAATGAGTTGATTTCTCTTCACCCGGGAAACTTCGAAACTCTGAATAATTTCTTCACCAAGTTCAAGCACTTGGTGCTCCAATTGAAGTAGTGTGAAGTGGAGAAGGAGGATGGTCAAATTATCATTTCCATACTTTCCAAACTTGGCGCAGATTACTCATTTTTTGTTTCCATGTTCCATACTGGGAAGTTAACAACCCCGAATTGGAATATTTCGACCCTCAATGCCTTCATTGAGTCTCTCAGATCCTCAGATAATAGAGCATGACAAGCTTGTGCAAATGGGGATCATCAGATCCTCAAAATATCAAGCACTGTTTGTTGGATAGCCCAAAGCTACGAATGGTAAGGGAAAGAAAAAGAATCAAAAGACTAAGTTTGATGCTCCCAATCCAAAGGAGAAAAACCAACATCTAGATGAGACTTCAAGCTCAAGGAAGAACAAGAACAAAGGCAAAAGGAAAGAAAGAAAAGAAAATATCAAGTGTTCCTATTGCAGGAAGTTATTTCACCCTAAAAACTCCTGCATGAAGAAAAATCTTGATGAAATGACTCTTCTCCATAAGAAGAACAATATCAATCTTCCTGATAGTGTTAGGAAGAGAGATAATCATGATCAGAACATACAGCCAGAAAGAAGGCATGCCCTCATGGAAAATGTTTCGAATCCTAGACCTCTCCCCATAAAATCTGGTGCTTTGAACCATATGGTGGCAAGCAAAGAATCCTTTTCATTCTTGAACTTCGACAGTAGCATTCCCATCCACATGGGAGATGATTCTCAAATCATTTCAAAAGGGAAAGGTACTATAAAACTTGAACATGGTAGCTGTAGAAATTTCTGAGTTTTACTGTTTGTCGGTTTATGTCACATTTCGTGATTTTCACTTACAACCGGTTTTGCATTAGCTGTAAGTTACTTATGAAATTTTTACTGAACAATTAAACACACAGTAAAAACACTAACAGGCTGAAAAACATATTTTACAATCACACCATAAATGATAGACTCAGAGATTTTTGGCCAAATCAAACCCTGGAAAAACCCCCACGGGGAAAACCAGTAAGAGAGAGAGAGAGATTTTATTATCTTCAGCAAAAATCAGAACAGAAATACAGTGAAAATGTAACTTATCTCCACCCAAGATTTCATCTCAGAACCTTGAAAAACAAGCCCAGCAATTAATGCATCCGTACACCCTCGATTTCTATGCAGACCGTACCAGCAATTAATGCAGGTCGTACACCTCGATTTTTGTGCAACAATTAATGCAGCCGTACCCTGTCTCTATTTCTGTGCTGAAATAAATGTAGAGCGTACAGCAATAAATACAGTGACGTACACCTCGATTTCTGTGCAAACCGTATAGCAATAAATACTGTGCCGTACACCTCGATTTCTATGCAGTCCGTACTCTACAGGCAGTACCCTCGATTTCTGTGCAAATTGTATAGCATTAAATGCAGTCCGTACTGTGCATTAAATGCAGTCCATACAGTCCTCGGGTTCTGTGCAAAACAATAAAGGCAGTCTTGAAATTCATGCCCACCAAAATCTCTTTAGCAGGGTGTCTAGAAAATCATGCCCACTCTCCTTCTTCAGCTCTCTCTTCTTCCTTCTCTTGAAAATGAAAAAGTAAAGTGATTTGCCTCCCTCAACCCTTTTTGACTAAACCCTAAGTGGGAATCTAATCCAACGGTGGAGAAAGATCCAATCCAATGGCTAAGATTCGATGAGAGTAAAAATCACATTTATTTAAATCACTTAAATAAATTTACTCACCCACTTAAATTTATCAAAAAGTGACTTTAACTTTATAAAGTCTCATTAAGTAGCTTTTAATGTGAGGGTCACCTTTTTCCCTTTTCTAAGTGACTTAGGTAAAAAGTCACTTAGGGAACAAATTCCTAGGTACAAAAACTAACACTCCCTCTTACCGAGGAAGGTGTTCTGCACCACTCCCAACTTATCTCTGAAGAAGACAAACTTCCCCCTCCCCAAAGACTTCGTCAGAATGTCTGCTACCTGCTCATCAGTGGATATATACTGTAGCTCAACTGCCCCTCTCTGAACATAGTCACGGATGAAATGGCACATGATCTCAATGTGCTTCGACCTGTCATGAAACACTGGATTCTCAGAGAGCTGAATGCAACTCTGATTGTCACAATAGATAATCGTAGGCCTAAGCTGCTGATCAAATGAATCTACCAATAACTTGCGAAGCCACAGTGCTTCACAAGTATCCTGATTGGCTGCCATATACTTAGCCTCAGCAGAACTCAGTGCAACGGACTTCTGTTTCCGACTGAACCATGACACTGCTGCCGAGCCCAAACTGAAACAACAACCGGAAGTTCTCTTCTGATCCCTCACACAACCTGCCCAGTCTGAATCTGTGAACCCAACCAAGCTGACTCCACCTGAACCCCTGTAGTCTAGACCATAATCCATCGTACCTGCAAGATATCTCAGTATGTGCTTTGCGGCAGTCCAGTGCACACTCCTAGGCTCAACCATGAACTGACTAAGAGTGTTAACCGCAAAACACAAGTCTGGCCTAGTATTGACCAAATACATCAATGACCCAATGAGCTGACGATATAAAGTGGGATCCACCAACTTACCCTCAGAAGCATGAAGTTGCTTCCAGTTGGTGATCATAGGTGTACACATCGGCCTGCAGTCCTCCATCCGAAATCTCTTCAGAATATCAAATGCATACTTCCCCTGTCCAAGGAAAATATGTCCAGGCTCCTACCAAACCTTCATCCCCAGATAGTAATGCATCAGTCCAATGTTTGTCATCTCATACTCCGATGCTATATCTCTCTTGCAATGTGCAATGAGACGCTCATCACCTGTGATAAATAGATCATCAACATATAGCAGAAGAATGAGCGGATCTCCTCCAACCACAATGAAGTATAGGTTGGGATCAGCCTCACTCTTCTGGAATCCCATCGATGTCAAGTAAGTATCAATCCAGGAGTGCCAAGCTCTAGGAGCTTTCTTCAGTCCGTATAAGGCTTTCCTCAACCTGCACACATGAGAATATCTCCCATGGATCTCAAATCCCTGTGGCTGCTCTAAATATACCTCCTCCTACAGAAGACCATTAAGAAATGCAGTCTTCACATCCATCTGGTGGATCTTCCAACCCATCTCTGCTGCTATAGATATAACTGCCCTGATAGAAGAATACCGAGCAACTGGAGCAAATGTCTCATCATAGTCAACTCCCTCAACCTGTGATAACCCTCGTGCCACAAACCGAGCCTTGTACTTCTCCACACTGCCATCCGCAGCATGCTTTATCTTGTAAAGCCACTTAGAAGTCACCACTGACTTCCCCTCAGGTCTCAGCACTATCTCCCAAGCATCATTCTTCATGATGGAATGGTACTCTTCCATCATGGCATCTCTCCATACCTGATGCTGGGAAGCCTCCTCAAATGTGGATGGCTCAGAGTCACGAAGACTCGCAACAAGGGCCTTATCATACCTATCTGGCACCACACCAAGCCTGTCTAGCTCCACCACTGTCCTGATCTGCTCCTGGGGCCTACCAAATGTCTTTGCATCCTTCAAGGTCTCCTGAAGCCACTTATGCTTCCTCTTCCTTGAATACTGCTCCTCCCAAACCGGTCTTGGGATCTCCTCATCTGAGGAAGTCCCAGTACCTGAAGGTCCAACACCCCGAGGACCAGTACCTGATGAACCTGTTCCTGAAGGACCTGAGATATGAGGAGTCAACCCTGAACCTGTCCCTGAAACTGTCCCTGAAGTACTAGCCACCTGAATCACTGAACCTGTAGAAGCTGTGCCTGTACCCTGTGATCCAGTCACTCCAGAAACCTGTGGACCTGAAAGCTGCATCGAAGAAGCCTGTACCAACTGAGGTGTGGGAGATGGTGTCTCCCCCTGCTCTAACTCCTTAGACTTCCTGAAGGCTCTCTCCTCATCAAACTTCACTTCCCGCCGAACAACAACTCTCCTCGAGCTAGGCAAGTAAAGCTGATAGGCCTTCGAAGTCTCGTCATATCCCACAAATATGCCTCTCTCTACAGTGGGATCAAACTTCATCCTCTTCTTAGAAGGGACGTGAGAGTAAGTCAACGAGCCAAATATGTGAAAGTGGCCCACCTCAAGCTTCTTTCCTGAATACATCTCCTCAAGAATCTTACTCCCCACTACCCTGTGAGGACTCCTATTCTGCAGATAAACTGCAGTGCCACATGCCTCTGCCCATAGAAAGAAAGGTAACCCCTAATCATGAAGCATCGCTCTGGCTTCCCCCACAATCGACCTGTTATTTCTCTCTGCTACTCCATTCTACTCAGGAGTGTAAGGAACTGTCAACTGTCTCTGAATGCCCTCCTGTCTGCAGAATGCATTGAACTCCTTGGAGGTATACTCACCTCCATTGTCCAATCTCAACATCTGGATCTTCCTCCCCGTCTGCTTCTCCACAAGGGCTTTGAACCCTTGGAAGACTTTCAACACAAGTGAGGACTTCTTGCTCCTCAAGAAGTAGATCTAGGTCTTCCTGGAGTAGTCATCAATGAAGCTAATGTAGTACTCAAAACCTGTCAAAGACAAAGATGACATAGGACTGCATATGTCAGAATGGATAAGATCTAGCACCCCAGCAGCTCTAGTGTCACTACTCAGAAAAGCAGTCTTGGTGTACTTTCCCAAAGCACACCCCCTGCACACATCACTCTGCTCAATGCTGAACTTCGGTAATCCTGTAACCATGCTCCTCAACAATCTGAGAGCGGGGTGATGTAGGTGGGCCATCCTCTGATGCCAAAGCTCACATAGCTCATTGCTGCTGCTGTGTGCTAGAGCGCACTGTGGCTGAAACAAGAGCTTGTACAGCTTTCCACATCTGACTCCAATGTCCACGACACTAGACATACCTGTAGCCCTGGGATACACCTACACTCTCCCATCTGAAAAGCACACCCCAAGACCCCTATCCTCAATGGTGGAAACTGACACAAGCTTCTTCTTCAGCCCAGGGACATACAACACATCCCCCAGAGTCATGGGACTCATCGACTCCCTCTGAAATGTAATGGTCCCCCGACCAACAGCTCTAACAACGGTGTTGTCTCCAAGGACAACCTCCACATCTCTACCGGTCTGAGATAGCTCCGAGAACATCTCTCGAGCTCCAGTCATGTGGCTCGAGGCTCCGCTGTCAATATACCAAGTAGTAGAGGTGGATGGACCCCCCTGATGACCTGTCAACAATGAATGCTCACAATCCATATCCATATCTGTGCTAGTGGCTAAAGAGACTCTCTCTCTCTCCATCTGTCCAGCATATAGGGAAAAATCCCTCTGAAATGCATCACCAAAATCATCAACCTCTACTGAGGCTGCTGTCTGTTGTCCCTATCCCTTCTTCTTCTTCTTGCTTGGACACTGTGAGGCATAGTGCCCAAATTCCTGACATGCATAACACTTGATTTTACTCAAGTATTTCTTATGCCCACTCTGCTACTGCTGCTGCTTGGCCCCACCCTTCTTTGGACCCTTCTTCTTCTTGCCCTTAGCTTCCAAAGCCACATTCTTGTCATCAACCCCACTATGAGATGTACTGCCCTGTACAAGACCTCTCCTAGTCTCCTCCTGCACAAAGTCATCCCAAAGTCTATCCCAGGTAGGTAGGTTCTCTCTGCCCACTATGGCTTGCACAAATGCACCCCAGGGCTTTGAATCCCCATTCACTACTGTGCGTACAAGCTCTGTAGGGGCTACCACCTCCCCAACCACTGCAAGTTCATTCTTAACTGCAGAAATCCTGGTAAGATAT
Source organism: Pseudotsuga menziesii (assembly GCA_001517045.1). Lineage (NCBI taxonomy): Eukaryota > Viridiplantae > Streptophyta > Pinopsida > Pinales > Pinaceae > Pseudotsuga > Pseudotsuga menziesii. The sequence continues at coordinate 610,894 of LPNX010621225.1, forward strand.
GCTATGACTCCCTCACCCCCATTCATCTTTATACTTTTGAGTTTCTCTTTGAGAACCATTTTCCTGTTCTCATTGGAACTCTCATACAAACTGATCAAGGCTATCCACATCTCGTGTGCCCTATCCTTGCTTGAAATGTGAGGGATTATGTGGTCTTTAACCGCATCTAGAATGATCCTCCTATCTTTACAGTCCTGCTTGTTGAAGGCTGATAGAGCTGCTGCATCTGTTGATGCAGGAATGACAATCGGATCAGCTGTAGTGTTCCTAACTACATCCGGCCATAACTCATTCTCCTCCAATATCAGTAAAATTCTGGCCTTCCACGGCACAAAATTTCATGTCCCATCCAGCCTATCCTCCAGTCTAAGTCCTGTAGCCATCTCTACACCAACCCAACAAAGTGCTGCTCACTGACAGAAGGTAAAATACTAAAATTTTTGAGTTCTGAAAATTTCTGTGTGTCTGCAAACTATCACTATTTTCTGCCCCCAAGCACTGATACCATGTAGAAATTTTTGAGTTTTATTGTTTGCTGGTTTATGTCACATTTCGTGATTTTCACTTACAGATGGTTTTGAATTGGTTGTAAGTTACTTATGAAATTTTTACTGAACAATTAAACACACAGTAAAAACACTAACAGGCTGAAAAACACATTTAACAATCACACCATAAATGATAGACTCAGAGATTTTTGGCCAAATCAAGCCCTGGAAAAACCCCCACGGGGAAAACCAGTAAGAGAGAGAGAGAGATTTTATTATCTTCAGCAAAAATCAGAACAGAAATATAGTGAAAATGTAACTTATCTCCACCCAAGATTTCATCTCAAAACCTTGAAAAACAAGGCCAGCAAATAATGCAGTCATACACCCTCAATTTCTGTGCAGACCGTACCAACAATTAATGCAGGTTGTACACCTCGATTTTTGTGCAACAATTAATGCAGCCGTACCATGTCTCGATTTCTGTGCTGAAATAAATGTAGACCGTACAGCAATAAATACAGTGTCGTACACCTCGATTTCTGTGCAAATCGTACAGCAATAAATACTATGTCGTACACCTCGATTTTTGTGCAGTCTGTACTCTACAGGACGTACCCTCAACTTCTGTGCAAACCATACAGCATTAAATGCAGTCCGTACAGTCCTCGGGTTCTGTGCAAAACAATAAAGGAAGTCTCGAAATTCGTGCCCACCAAAATCTCTTTAGCAGGGTGTCTAGAAAATCGTGCCCACTCTCCTTCTTCAGCTCTCTCTTCTTCCTTCTCCTGAATATGAAAAAGTAAAGTGATTTGCCTCCCTCAACCCTTTTTGACTAAACCCTAAGTGGGAATCTAATCCAACGGTGGAGAAAGATCCAATCCAATGGCTAAGATTCAATGAGAGTAAAAATCACATTTATTTAAATCACTTAAATAAATTTACTCACCCACTTAAATTTATCAAAAAGTGACTTTAACTTTATAAAGTCTCATTAAGTAGCTTTTAATGTGAGGGTCACCTTTTTCCCTTTTCTAAGTGACTTAGGCAAAAAGTCACTTAGGGAACAAATTCCTAGGTACAAAAACTAACAGCAGCTTCTTTGATGTTCTGTATGTACCCTCCTTGGCCTCAAATATGTTGAGTGTATATCAAATGACACACACAGGAGTTCCCAAGAGAGTTACTTTCATCCCGAATGATGTTAAGATCTCAAAGATTGCATCCGGGAAACTCATTGCAATAGGTATAGAAAATCATTCTGCTAAGACCTATGAGTTTTCCAAGTTTGTACCGGATGCAAAGCTCACCGCCCTTCTAACTCATAGGAATGAGATCATCCGGTTGTGGCATGAAATATTTGTACATTTGAACTTCAAATGCTTGCAGAAAATTCAAAAACCTTCCATGGTGGAAGTCCTCCCAACCATCAAAACCTCTAGTGGAATTTGCAAAGGTTGCATTGTCGGCAAACACCCTGAGCACAAATTTGATCAGGGAAAGGAAAGTTGTGCAACAAGTATTTTGGGGCTGATACACTCTGATATAAGAGGTCCTATGCCTACAACCTTTATTATTGGTTCAATTTATGTTCTCACCTTTATTGATGACTTCTCCATATTCACTTGGGTTTTCTTCCTAAAGAAAAAATATGAAGTTCTTGAAAGATTCACTGAGTTCAAGGCATCTGTTGGGAATGCCTCTGGGTGGAAGATAAAGTCTCTCAAATTTGATAATGGAGGATATTATATCAAGTCTAAGATGCTTCAATATGTGCTAAATATGGGATCTAGATCCAGCACTCCATTCCCTACACACCCCAACAGAATGGTGTAGCGAAAAGGAAAAATTGGGCCCTCAAAGAGATGACCATGTGCATGCTGGAATCCAAAGTTTTGGCTGCAAATATTTGGGATGAGGAAATGAATTTTGATGCTTACATTCAGAAAAGGGTCCCTCACTCTTCCATGAAAGGAAATACTCCTTTCGAAGCATACTTTGGGCACAAACCAAATGTGTCCAATTTTAGAGTTTTCAGGTCCACTGCTTGGGCTCGAATTCCACTTGACAAGAGGAAGTCTTTGCAACCGTAGAGTATTGAGTGTATGTTCATTGGGTATCCAGAGGAATCAAAGGAATACAAACTCTTGAATATCAGAACCAAATAGATATTCATTGATACAAGTGTTCGCTTTGAAGAACCTCTCCAAGATGTGGAACTAGTCGAGGAAGAAACTGTTGAAATTCCCTCCCATTCTGTTGATGATTTTGATGATGAAAATGGAAGTGAAATATCTGATATTTCAGATATCATGTCTGATATCAGTGAGAATAATATATCAGGTTCTGAATCAGATTCTAATGTTCCCACTCATCTCCCAAAATGGGCCAAAAAGACTCTCTCTTCCGTTGGGACAAATGTTGGAAATCCTGCTGATACAAGGAGAACCCAGACAGATTTTAAAAGAGCATGTATTGATCTTTCTTGTAATTATTCCTTGTTGTCCAAGAACTACTATATGATGATTGGTTATGATCCAAATTCCTACTACCATGCTCGGAATGATCTAATATAGCAAGCTGCAATGGATGAAGAGTTCAACTTTCTCCAGAAAAATGCAACTTGGGAGCTGGTTTCCCTTCCACCTGGGAGGAAACTTGTTCAATGCAAGTGGGTATATCAGAGAAAGTTTGTTTCAGATGGATAAACCTGCAATTATAAAGCACGGTTGGTTGTAAAATTATTCTCCCAAATCCAAGGAGTGGACTACCATGAGACCTTTGCACCGGTGACAAAGATGGATTCCATAAGGCTAGTTATGGCCATTGTCGCATCCAAGCACTAGGAGGTGCGTCACATGGATGTCAAGAGTGATTTTATCCATGGAGACATGCAATATTAGATATAAATGAAGCATCCTAAAGTCTATACATCAGATCCTTCATTGGTTTGTAAGTTGCAGAAATCTTTATATGGCTTGAAACAAGCCCCTAGATCTTGGTATGCCAAAATGGGCGCCTTTCTGCTCTCACAGAACTTCGAGAGATGCAAATATGATCCAAATGTATATTTGAATAAGTATGAAGGTAATATTTTGATCATATTATTATATGTGGATTATATTTTGATAACAGGAAGCACACTTTCTTCGATTTCCTTTATAAAAACTACTCTTCATGATGCTTTTGAAATGAGTGATCTAGGCATGCTGAGACAGATTCTCGGGCTGTAAATCACTCAAGACTATGATGGGATAATAGTGATACAATAAAAATATGTTTCATACCTGTTGATTAATTTTAACATGGTTGATTGCAAGGCTGCACCATTTCCTTTCCTCTCAGGAATCAGTCTTGGAGAGGGAAAATCAACTCCACCTATGGATTCCACTATTTACCACCAATTGATCGGAAGTTTGCTATACTTGACACGTTCAAGGCATGAAATTTGCTACGCCATGAATTTTGTATCAAGGTATATGCAGCAGCCTCATGAGATTCATTGGAGGGAAGCCAAGAGGATTCTTCAGTACATTTAGGGTACTAGATCCTACGACATTCACTATGTTGTAGATTCTAAGCTAGATTTGGCCGGTTTTACAGATTTCGATTGGGTGGGAGATAGCATAGATCGAAATTCCAATTCTAGATATGTGTTTATGTTTGGTGGTGGGCCTATTTGTTGGTCCAGAAAAAAATCAAGCTGCCATTTACCTTTCTTCGGCAGAGGCAGAGTACAGGGGAGTAGTAAATGCTTGCATCCAGGCAGTTTGGCTGCAAGGTATTTTGTCTGAGTTTGAGATTGTTAGTGCTTCATCCACTGTCATATATTGTGAAAACCAAAGTGCTATAAATATCTCAACAAATCGAGTTCAGCGGTATAGGACCAAACATATTGAGATCCATATGTACTACATCAGGGAGTTGGTGCATGACAGGACAATTGCTCTACAATACTGCCCCACAGATAAGAAGATTGCAGATATTTTCACCAATAACTTTATTGAGAAAAAGTTCACTTACCTCCGTTCACTGTTGGGGGTGACTTCATCAAGGTGAAGAGTTAATTCTTTAGTGTTCAGCTTGAGGGGGGGTTTTTTTCCCACAGGGTTTTCCTCTCTTCCTCACTTAGCATCTTTTTGAGCATTTTAGAGTTACTTTTGTACAGGGTGACCTATGGCCTTTGTTGTCGGGGCCCTAGCATTTTTTTACTCCTCCACATGAGTATAGCTTAAGGGGGGTTTTGGAGTCATTATCCAACCCACACATGTTTATTTGGCCTAATTGGCATATTTTACCACTTATCCTAAGTTATTGGCTCAAATATGTGACTACAACATCAACCGGATCATCCTCCTTCAATTAGGGAGGCTAATTGTGTCTTCTCCTTCAACCAGGGAGACTAACTGAGCTTCCTCCTTCAATCAAGGAGAAAATATGGGTTGATCTACATGACCTAAGCGCCCCAAATTAGTTAACTGGTGGTTATTCAACCTACTTTTAGTTAAATTGCAGCTGTAAAAGTGCCTCCATCACTATTTTGTCTATTTTTGGCAATTTCTAGTTAAATGGAGTGATCTAAGGTGCATTCAACAACTTATGGTGACTTAGTTCAGTTCAGTTCACTTCATCAGAACTAACTGGAGTCATATATGCACCCCCGCCTACTGATTAACATGCAATTGAGTTATATTCAGTTAGACTCGGTCATAACTGCTTGGATCCAATTAGAGTCGATTATTGATTGTGATTAGTGGTTAACTGATGTGTTTAGTGTGGCTAACTGACAGTTAAGCCACTCTTATGTGTGCAATTAAAATGACCTCTTAGGGATTCAAATTTTCTTGTTATTCATGCAAGTGTATGACATTGTATCAGTACTATTGATTGATTATTGATAATATACACCTGCAACCTCTAATTGCAGCATTGTTATGTCATTTTGTGTGTAAATTGATCTTGAATCTTTTGTAAGATCGTGCCTTGGTCCTCATATTACTATGACTCAATTTTCATATACAAATTTAATTTCTGAAAGATAGTTTGTAGAACTATAAATACGAAAGGTAGTTGCGGAAAGGTAATTGCAAAAGCAGAAAGATAGTTGTGGAAAAGCAGTTGCAGAAAGGTCATTGCGGAAAGGCAATTGCGGAAGTATTTGTGTTCGACGCTCTGAAATCGCATGAGAAATTTTTGAAGAGTCACGATGAAGATAAGTGACTGTTAGATGAAGACTATTAATTATTAAGCATAGTTTATTAATCATAAACAGGGTTATGATTAATAAGAAGGGACATGATTTTATTATTTAAAGCAGAAGAAGAATTAATTGAATAGAGTTAAATAAACAGGTCGTGACTGATAGATTAAAATAGAGTAAATGAAGAGGCATGTTTTATGAAGGGATGTATTTGATATTGAAGAGACATGAATATTAGATGAATGATATTACTAATAAAAGATATAAAATTAGATCCCTGAATTGGAAGTTACGTGTCGCTGCAGTCCAGATCCATGTAGACAAAGACCAAGGAAGTGGTGAGAAACCAGTAACAAAATTGAAGACATAAGAAGATCTGTAAATTTGATAAAAAAAATAATAGGGTGGAAGGGTGGTGCTAGGGAATGCTACAGGCCTGCAAGGGGGTTATAGCCTCCTTCCAGTAGAAACTGGTAAATAAGGGTGTTGTAGCATCTTGTCAGTTGTAGCTGAAAAAACAGGGGGTCATAGCTGCCTCCTTCCAATAGTAGCTGGTAAATAATTTTTTGTATCATCCTTGTATGTTGTAGCAGGAATAAACCAGGTTGTTGTAGCATCCTTGTCTATAGAACTACGCAGAAACTATTTGTAAATATAATTTTGCAGTAATAGGAATTATTGATGGTTTTCCCAATTGGGCTTCCACGATAAATTTGTGTTCTATGTATCTTGTTGATTCTATTTGTTATTTATTATTTTAAAAGTGGTTAAAATTGTTAAAAAGTTAACAATATTGATTCGCCCCCCTTATTATTGTCCAATATTATAACAATTGGTATTATAGAAGGATCCTTCACTATAGTTTAATCACTGGAATGAAGATCCTATTAAAAACCACTATGGATCAACAAGAAGGGCTAGCCACCAACAGACCTCAATTATTTACAAAAGATACTGCAGTGAAAGAATGAAGTGCCACATAATGTCTCTTGGATACAAAGTCTGCAGGTCTGTTGAAAAAGAGTACAAAGTACCAGATGAGCTACCTATAGACAGAGATGAGCTAAATCAATATGAAGCCAATGCTAAAGCCCTAAATGCAATCCTGAGTGGGTTAACAAATTCAGTGTTTATGAAAGTCATGTAATGCAAGACAGCCAAACATGCCTGGGAAAAATTAAAAACTATCTATGAAGGAGTATCCAAAGTCAAACAATCCAAAATTCAGACATACAAAGGACAGTTTAAAAGTTTAAAAATGAAAGAGGAAGAAAATATTGCAGAATATATTTTAAGAGTAGATGAAAATTTCAATGCTATTAGAGGCCTTGGAGGAGCAATAAAGGAGAGAGAAGTCATTGACAAAGTAATAAGAACCTTTCCCATGAAGTATGACTCAAAATTATCTACTCTATAAGAACGAGATGATCTTGACCTCGTGACAGTAGATGAACTACATGGGGTCTTCACTGCCTATGAGATGAGAACAGGACAAGATGGACCATCAAAGAAAGAAGCAGTATTTAAATCCTTATCCAAGAACCAATCAGAGAACCTAAATGATGAAGAAACTCTTTTCATCAAGAAACTTGAGAGTTTTATTAGAAAGTACAAAGGAAAGGTACCCTTGAAATGTTTTAACTATGGAAGGATTGGTCACTTTGCCCCAAAGTATCCTTACCCAAAATAAAAAGATAGTGATGATGATGAAGAAACTTTTTGTCATAAGAAATATCAAAAGACAAGTGAAGATGAAGAAATCCTATTCATGGGGACAGTAACTCAAGAAGATGATTCAGATGTGGAAGGAGAGGTGGACCTAAAGGCTGAACTCATAAGTTCCCTTGAAGAATTTAGAAAGAGCAGAATGAAGAACAAATATTTGAAAGAAAAATTCTTAAAATACCAAAAAGAGGCCAAGAGTTTAAAACAAGAAGTTGTAAAATTCAAGAGAGAAGTAGAGAGCCTAACAGATCAGCAGTTTGTTAATGAAAAGTTCAAGGAGAAAATACAAGACTCTGAAATACTTGAAATAGAAGTCATCCTACTTAGGAAGAATCTTGATGAGAAATCTGTTAAATCAAAATTTGAGAACAAATCAAGGGTTTTAGATGATATCTTAAGTATCTAAAGACCATGAAGCGATAAATATGGATTAGGATATGGCAAATAAAAGAAGCCAGAATAGTACCAAGATGAAAGAAGCTATGTTGTTTCACTCAAGGAGGAAGAAAGTAAGAAATATGATCCTCTCTTACAAAGAACCGATTTGATTCCTAGAAGACCAATGACAAGTAGATATCAGAAAATCCATTTTGGTCATTCCTACTCTTGTAATAAATTTGGATATAAATCCCTGAATCACAAAGCATATGAAAAGTTTCATGTCTATAAGAAGAATACACCCAAGCAACAGAAGAATTATAGGAAGGCTAAATCCAGTCATCAGAATTATGCCTAGATAAAAAATGTGAGAAGATATGAAAGTTGATTAAAATAGCCATTACATAGAGAAATATCAAAGATTGTCATTGTTGTCATAAGTTTGGTCACAAGGCTGTTTATTGCAGAACCAGAGTAAAATATCAAATTTTGAGAAGGAAACAAGACACAAACACATCAAACGATAGAAGAGCAATAAGCAGGGTACCTCATGGAAAGATGTGGAGAAGAAAGTCAAATTACAAAGACTCAAAAGAAACAAAAATTTCAAACATCAATGAAGTTTCCAAAGATGATGATGAGCATAATAGTACTATAGATAAAAATGACATCCATTATGAGGGAAATCAAGATGAATATGTAAAAGAATCTATCGATACAGATGAAGATGATAATGGTGGTTGTCTTTTCTAAAATCTCTCACGATCTAGAAAATAACCCTAAAATTAGCATTAGAAGGGATCGTATACTCAGGAGGAGTTAATATCAAAAAATTGCAATTGGTACTTGAAAAATATTAGTTGGTAAGAAGAAAATAATGTTTTGAGGTTTTCATCAAAACAAGAAGAAGAAGATTCATAAGAAATACTTGGTAAAATTTATCTTCCTCAAAGACAAGAAGAAGTGTAGAAGGGACAAATTGAAAAACAAGACTTTGCTAGAGACCATCTATGTGACAAAGTGAAGTAACACGAAAGTATTAAAGTGTGTGATCCATGAATACCATGAAGTCTAGATCCCAAAGTCATAACTAAAAGGATGAAAACCCTATCACAAGAAGAGGAGAAATGTTGACATGGGGAGACACACCCAGAGGGGGAGTGATTTTAAAAATCTATGGTCCATAAGTAAATAATTATGAGTGTTTTTTATCTCCTCAAAGGAAGATTGATGTTGATGATATGAAAATGTAATACCTATGATTTATGTTGCTGCGTATTGAAGTTACTGTGTTAAAATTACGGTCTCTGGAAGTAATATTTACATCTTCAGATCGTTAAAAAAAGGCACAGGAGAACGAGATCAGCGTTCAAAGAGAGATGCAAGTATACTTTGTTGTGTTGCTTATACACGACTACAAACTATAATATTCTGAAAGAATATAGCAAAACGGAGCAACATTTTAGGGAGAGTTTTTCTTGAAAATTTGTCATTGTTGTCAAAGGGGGAGAAAAATTGCCTAAAGGAGAAAATGTTTCCACCAATGCAAAAGGGGGAGATTTCATCGATAGAGATTGGTTTTCAAATTTGTGACAGTTTTTCGTTTCTATTTCCACATTTCTTCGTATCAATCACAACAATAACGGTCGCGATGTTTCGTGGCACTTAATTCGTCTCTATAACGACGAACTTTATAAGTCGTCGATATAGAGACGAAAACTGGCCTCCACATGTATTCTATACGGTGGCCTTGAAATTGATTTTTTTTAATTCATTTTCAATGTTTCGTCATTATATTGACAAACTTGTCGTCCCAATAATGACAAAAATATGGCCAAAAACTGCTAGGCAAAATTTTGTTTCCACGAAAAACTGTGTAACGCTTTCGATGAGTGCTTGTCTCTCTATCAACGAAGTTTGGAATTTGAATAGAAATTTCTTCCACGCAAAACCATGGAAAACCAATCTCTATCAACGAAATCTGTAATTTGAACGGTAATTTTTCCACAAAATTGCATATCTATAGCGACGGTATTCGTGGAAAGCCACCCGAGGTTTCAACGGTTTTGTAATATTGGCGACGAAAGTTTGTCTATATTGCAACGAAACCTGGAGGTTTCAAAAAAAATATAAACCATGGAAAGGCACATTCTTTTCCACGGTTTTGGATCTTCAATAAGTGCTTGTGATTGATGTGCAGTGTCATGGAGTTTTTGTGTCTATGGACAAGCGAATCCATAGATACACTTCAAGAATCAGCAGTCGATAAATCAGTACCTTGGATAACGTATCCCATTCAATTATTTCTAGTGTCATGATTATATGCCTAGATTAAATTTTGTAAGAACTTATTCAAAACATAACATCTATTGTATATTGGTCTGATGTACATATTTCCATGTCGGTTTCTAATTACTTGCAATATTTCCATACTTATTCATCACAACCAAATAGGGTCCTTACATAATGGTCTTATTCACACCCTCTGTGCATATGAAAATTGTATGGTTTCATCTGGGTCCAATGTGCATCCTATGAACTTCCAAATTTTATCAAGCAGACAAAAAGGTGATAGAAAAGAACAACGACAGAAAGGAAAACCAAGCATAAAATAACAGAAACTGAAAATTACAATAAGTCTCTCTACCACCATTCAAGTGGGCTATATCATAGATGTTGCAAGTATTACAATGTTATCTGCAATGGAAAGTGTTAACACCATATTTGTCTTGTAAAGGCAGTAGGTTCTAGGCTCTAGCTTCTATTGATATGCATCATTTGCAATTACAAGATCTAGTTCTAGAAGAAAATGTTAAATGGATTGATACGATCAATGGACTAGCTGATTCTACAAGGGATTTTAGTAGTGAAGAATCAGGGTTTGAGAATTTATTAGTGTATATGTGAAAATATCATCAAATTTGAGATATGAATTAATAAATTAAATTTTTCTACAAACTTGCAAATGATATGTCTTTTCCAACCAGCAACCAATATTTGTGACAGGAGAATGTTTTAGCCTTTAGTTAGATTTGAAATAAGGTACAGATGAGGTTAAAACTAGGGAAGATATAGGAATTTCATTTATTAATATGAATTTTTCAACCCTGCAATTCAACCTTTTAATTATGTTTTAGACCAGATTTAATCAGCGCTACATAGCAGATTTCCAGAAGGTAATTCCTGGCCACAAACTAGGGAAAACCTACCATGTGATTTGATGTTTTAGGGATGAGTTTAATACATGCAAATGATAGAAATTTTCATATCTTATAAAACAAAAAATGAAAGATGAATTAAGATTTAAAATGGCATAAAAGTTGTGATTAGTGCCTAGCAAATCCAAGTTAGGCAGATGGGGTCAATTGAGGATATCATGGAGGATTTAGTGATTAAAGAGTAGATAGGGTTGAATGGTTCAAACCCAATCTGCTCCTTAATAACTAGATCCACTTCAGAAATCTTCAATAGGAAAATCCTAAGCTAGACATTAGATATGTGTGGCTTCAAAGATGGAGGATAAAGGATAATTGGTCTTACTAGGTTTTAAAACTCGAGACTCCTCTTCCCCATGAAAAGGTTGGAAGAATCTTGGACGATAGGAAAAGCACCTCCATTTCCACCCAAAAAAGGCTTCTCGTGCAATATTTTGGTTTGGTAGAAAATAAATGAGAACAAAAAATTCCAAGCTTTTGGTAGAAAATGAAAAATAAAACACAATTTTGAATAGTAATTTAAAGAAGTGATGAAGAAATGGAGCCAAAAGATAAAAACAAACAGTTCTGATAGAGGGAAAGTGGTTAAAAAACAGAGGTGGGAAATGTACAAAGAGAACATAAGAGTGCTAAAAGTAGGGAATGGTATAGCAAGAACACAACAAAGATAGTTAAGTCTGATATTTTTATGTTTCTATACAAACATTGGATAGGAAGCATGATGAAGAGGCTAGAAATGAAAATAGCAAAGTTATATTATACGAGAGGTACAAGCAAGTCATATAAATAATTAATGCCTAGGGAGAATGTAGGCAATGCAAGAACCCTTACCTTATCAATCTCCTTTGGCCTAGTCCATTGGCCCATACCACTTGCAAAGAGTTGTCCTAATAAACAGAAAACCACTGTGTTGGCTGGCAATTAAATTGATAAATTAAATAAATAATCCATTCCTAGACCTATATACAAGTGGTCATTTTGCTAGGCATGGAAAATATCAAAATACTCTATGAAATGAAAAATGGACATACAATTAAAACAGTTAATGTTGTCTAGAAAGTGTTTTCTTGCGGTAATTCTACCAAGAGATGTGGTTTTAGAGTCACATTCCACATGTCCTGTGAAGGAAATCAACAATCAATCTATCCAGCACACATTTTCCACCAGAATATCAACTCGCATTTAAATGTTATATTACAATACCTTTGCCTCATTGATGTGGAAACTTGTGTTTGTATTCGACAATATTTCTTTAACCATTGTATTAAAACAAAAACAACACACAAATTTTAAAGTTTAAGATAGAAATATATTAAATACACATATAAATACATTTTTACTGGAAATGTGTGGACACTGTTAATACCACCATCCTGTCAAACCAATGTTTTAAAAACCAGCCGAGTCCGAGTTCGAGCTAGCCGAGTTGGCCGATTTGACCCCCAACCGAGCTGACTCGGCCTGCAACTCAGCTCAGGTGGCCGATTTTATACTTAGTCGATTGAGTGGGGTCCAAGTCAGCCAAGTTAGGGTCTGAGTTGGACGAGTCGGCCGATTCGGGTCCAAGTCGGCTGAGTCGAACAAGTTGACCGAGTTACAACCCGAGTCAGCCAAGTCAGCTGTGGAAGATACCCACAAGAATGCAGACTCCAAAATTACATGTTTATTTTTTTTATTTTTAATATTTTTCTTATCCTAACCATAACCTGAGGCCATAAGATGACCTCCTGCCCCTCTATTTGCCTCACACTTCTGTCGTAATATGTTTGTGAGCATTTGGCATTATTGTTGTTTGGATTCATGGAGGATTGGAGAAGATTCCAACAGTGAAGAACAATCAACATGATTGGAGGAGTTCGACTATTGGAGACCGGTTTTCTGTTACCTAGATGTATGTTAGCTTCTAGCTAGCCATTGTTTCTTTTTTTATCATTAAATTAACAGAATGCACTTTAAGGAGCCCATGGAATGCTTTTATAGTGCACATGTAAATGCATTTTTGTTGACTTATAAAAAAACTAAATAAACAGTTTAGGGGAGGAAGTTCAGGGATGAACCTACAGAGCTACGAGCACGAGCTTGTTCTAGAACCATTGCATATGATGTTTCCATCTTTATTCATTCTCCCATTGCATATTCCACATAGACTTGGGGACCTCGATGTATCTTTCTTGACCTATTTTCTATTATTTATTTCTCAGTTTTTCTCCTAACAGTCCTTACAAACTCGACGACCGACATCTTTTCAATGGCATCCTCCAACTGCAGAGTTAAACATAGTTACCGGATTCGGCCCTAGTCCTAACTGCACTTGAATTAGATTCTTCTGAATCGAATTCTCGAATTCTTCATTGGAGTCTTCCACCTCGTTTTGACTAATATAAATTTATTTAAATAGGATAATTAAGGTTAATTAGGGTTAGGGTTCTGAATCCCTGATTCCTAATTTTGGGATGAGTGTCGAATCCGTATCGGATTCTTTAGCCGATTTCGATCGCACCCACGGTTCATGTAACCTTAGAGTTAAATTAAAACCATTAAGAAGCAAAACCCTAAACATGAATTTGTTCTCCTCGGGTTTAGGCTTAGGTTTCTTCTTAGGAAGCACTCCAAGGTAGCCCTCATTACTGCTTCTTTTCCTCCTGGTAGAAGATTATGCCATCTTGGACACAAGAAACGGTAAACCACAAAGGGAATATTATGTTCTTCTATCACAACGCTTGCCTACACTTAGAATTTGCAATTGCAGAGTTAAACATAGTTACCGGATTCAGCCCTAGCCCTAACTGCACTCGAATCAGATTCTTGGATTCTTCATTGGATTCTTCCACCTCATTTTGACTAATATAAATTTGTTTACATAGGATGATTAAGTTTAATTAGGGTTAGCGTTCCAAATCCCTGATTCCTAATTTTGGGATGAGTGTCGAATCTCTATCAGATTCTTTGGTCGATTCCGATCGCACCCATGGTTCGTGTAACCTTGGAGTTAAATTCAACCCATTAAGAAGAAGACATACTAAGTTGATTTAGTGCTTATAGATGCAAATGTAAATGATATCAAGTCAATGTATTCAATTCAAGATATATGGAACTAGTAGCAAGGTCATCCAGTAGCACTTTAGCATACAAGAGATCATTACCGTGTAACCATATACAATTCAATTGCAGTATTTAACCAACCAATAACCTTACATTCAAGTATGAGGACTCATATAAATATAGCAGCAATAATACAATATGACAGTTCTATTTATGACAATTTTATAGCAGCAGTGAAGGTTACCAAGGTAAGGTGTATAAGAGTTTTAGTTTTGCATTCAACGTAAACCACACCACTCAAAACCTTGAACACTATTCTTAGCAATATAGGACAGCCACCAAATGTATGTTCCAGACTTGTAGCTATGCAAATAAATTCAATTTTCAGACTTTATTTACCTCTCTTAAACAATATCACAATCCAAGTAATAGTTAACCTTTGATTTAGTTCAGTGTTTACTGTGGTTGCAGGTAGGGAGGGTTGTCAAAGTTTGACAGTTTGCAGTTTATTGCAGATTGTAGGAAGCAGGTGGAAGTGTGTTGATATAGGGCTGTTACAGCCTTGTTTTTGAAATGGTTTCTAAAATGGTAATAACCAACATAGATTCCTTTCAAATAGAATACCTGGTGGCCCTTTAAAGAAAAAACATGGCATGGAGTTATCTTGGCACCTAAGAGAATTGGGTTTTCGAGTCCACGGAGCACCAGTTATTGTATTATAATTAACACAATAGCCACTTACATATCCTATTAAAAACATTTAGTCTAGCTTTGAACTGTCAATTCATGGGAATTTTGACATGATGCCCAAAAGGAATGAACAAAACTAGAAACAAACCCACATTTTGCAGACATGCAAACTAGATAACTACCCACAAAATTGTATGAATCAAATCCATATTTTATGGCCCAACAATGAAATCTAAGTGTGCCAAAAAGAGGCTAGAAATCTTTGAAGATCTTTGAACCCAAACTATGCTCAAACCCTCATTCCCATGGAGAGCGTACCTGCTCTGATACCACTTATTTGGATCTTAGGGGCTGAGACCCGAAGGGCTTGGATGCCGAGAGAGGAGAAGAGATAGCATAATGGACAGTTATGAGAAAGACACATCAGGGAGATCTAGGATATGAATATCTTAGACAATGAAAAATAAATTATATAGGCCACATGGAGGAGTGAGGCTCAAAGAGGGTTCTTTGAGCCTCACCTCTCAAACCATACTAAGAAAATCACTCGGAACTAGTAACCCAATAAATCAATAGAATAATATAAATGGAGGATGCCAAAAATCCTTCCATGCTATATTGAGAAGGCATAGATCCTTTTTAGAACATTATTACAATGTGCCTTGGGGCAATACCATGGGTTGTGAAATACCATGGATGAGAGAGGTGCAATGTGCCTTGAAGCCATACCATGGAACAAAACCATGGGTTGTCGATTACCATGGATGAGAGAGGGTGGCCTCTCCATTTAATGATTTTATGATGATTGAGAGAGGGTGGCCTCTCCATTCAATGCTTTTATGACTCATACATCTAAATTTAGACCATATGCCCCCCTGAAATTTAGATCATTCTTCCCCCCTTAGAAAATGATCGTCCCCATCATTTCATGCTAAAAAGAGACCCATGATTACAATGTGTCAATTGCCAATGAAGAGAAGGGTTTTATGTGGTTAACCCATAACCATGGGTTTTGTGTGGTTGACCCATAACCATAACTGTGGTTTTTGTGTGGTTGACCCTTAACCATGGGTTTTATCTAGTTGACCCATAACCATAACTGTGGGTTTTATGTGGTTGACCCCTAATCGTGGGTTTGTGTGGTTGACCCTTAACCATGGGTTTAGTGTGGTTGACCCCTAACCATGATTACAATACATAACTGTGGGTATTATGTGGTTGACCCATAACCATGACTGTGGGTTTTGTGTGGTTGACCCCTAACCATGATTACAATACATAACCATGGGTTTTATGTGGTTGACCCATAACCATGGGTTTTGTGTGGTTAACCTATAACCATGATTACAATAGGATTTCATAAAAGTCCAAAAAAATGGTCTTTGGTGAAGTTGATGTCTCACTGCAAATCCATTCATATATTTTGATGTTGCCGCAAATCCATTCATATATTTTGATGCAGGTGATGAAATTGAATTCTGTCGAAGACCCATTTGAGATATTGAAGAGGCCTTTCCATAAATATAACATAATTTCTCCGTGGTATCACAAGGAGTGAGAAATTGGTTTTCAAATCTCAAGGGATGTGTGCGCACTGGTTTTCCAGACACATGTTGCTTCAATCAATGATATCTCTCAAACCAGAGATCCAAATGAAAAACCATGAAATACCCATTTTAGATAACAAAAATATATTTTCAATGATATATAGTAGAGCCTCTGATATGTTCTATAGAGCCCGTAGTACTCATTTGAATTTTCTGTACGTGAGGTCGCACTATGTACAGACATAGGTTGCTTCAAACAAACATATCTCACAAACCGGGAAGGTAAATGAAAAACTGAAAAATACCTATTTTAGATGACAGAAATATATTTCAAATGAGCTATAGAAGAACCTCTAAGATGTTCTGTGGAGTCCATGGTACTTGTTTGAAGTTTCTATACGTGAGGTCTCACTGTGTACAAACATGTGCTGCTTCAAACAAGCATATCTCACAAACTAGGAAGGTAAATGAGAAACTAAAAAATACCCATTTTAGATGACAGAAATATATTTCCAAAGAGATATGTAAGGGCCTCTAAAACCCTCTTTGCAAGTTGCAGCATCCATTTGAATTTTGTATAGGACCACAAAGGATGCCAAGGGTTTGTAGAGCAAAATCAGATGTAGAGATCATGGAACTTCATGTTGCAACTTAGATATCATGTATTTCCTGAGGACCAATTGTGATGCTTACGGTGTATAGCCCAATAATTAAATCTGATTGTTCCAAAAGGAGGCTGGAAATCTCTGCAGATATTTGAACCCAAACTATGCTCAAACCCTCGTTCCCATGGAGAGCGTACCTGCTCTGATACCACTGATCCATATCTTAGGGGATGAGACCTGGAGGGCTTGGATGCTGAGAGAGGAGGAGAAGAGATAGCATAATGGACAGCTATGAGAAAGACACATCAGGAGATCTAGGATATGAATATCTTAGACAATGAAACATAAAGTATATAGGCCACATGGAGGGGTGAGGCTCAAAGAGGGTTCTTTGAGCCTCACCTCTCAAACCATACTAAGAAAATCACTCAGAACCAGTAACCCAATAAATCAATACAATAATATAAATGTAGGATGCCAAAAATCCTTCCATGCTTTATTGAGAAGGCATAGATCCTTTTTAGAACATTATTGCAATGTGCCTTAGGGCAATACCATGGGTTGTGAAATACCATGGATGAGAGAGGTGCAATGTGCCTTGAAGCCATACCATGGAACAAAACCATGGGTTGTCAATTACCATGGATGAGAGAGGGTGGCCTCCCCATTTAATGCTTTTATGACTCATACATCTGAATTTAGACCATATGCCCCTCTGAAATTCAAATCACAGGTGGTTCTAGAAGAATGGGCTCACATGTGAAGGAAGTGGATGATGCACTAATAGGAAAAGTCCTTCGCCCGCCCTACCTATAAAAAAAACATCATAGCTTGTTCCAAATCCTTCAGTGAAAGTTCAAAATCGAAAACCCCCAAATGGGATGCGGAGCAGATCCTACACGGGTGTTTTTGAATGCTAATGAGCTAGTGCGCAAGTGTTTTTGAATTATGTGTTTTGTTTGTTTGTTTATATGCATATTTTATATTTTGTGTTTTGTTTTGTTTTTTTATTTTGCATATTTATCTTTTGTTTAGTTTATTTTGGGTTTTTTTATTTGCATATTTTATATTTTGTTGCATTTTAAATTAATTATAGTTAAACAACTCTATGTTTTTAATTTAGTGTAGTTTAATTTAATTTAATTTAATTTAATTTAACTAGGATTTTTTCATAATTTGTATTGGTTGCATTGCTTATAGTGAGATCCTATACATAAGTCCCTTCAAGGACGAACACGATGATGATGACGATGATGATCATGATGACAATGAAGACGGTGAAGATGATGGTGATGACAACAACAATGACGATGATCATCATCATCATCATCCTTGTCATCATCATCGTCATATTCATCAATATCATCATCATCATCTTCATAATCATCAGCATCCTCGTCATCATCGCCATCATGATCTTCTTCATCATCATCATCTTCCTTATCATCATCATCATAATCATCATCTTCATCATCAACGTCTTCATTATCACCAGCATCATCTTGATCATCAGCATCACATTCATCGTCATCATCATCAGCATCTTTATCTTCATCATCATATTCATCATCAACATCATCGTCATCCAATTCATCAGCATCTCCATTATCATGATTATCATCTTCATCATCATCTTCATCATCATCATCGTCATCATTTTCATTATCATTGTCATCATCTTCATCATCATCATCATATTCGTCATCGTCTTCATCATCTCAATGTTAGGGGGACCTCAGTGAATGAAGACGTCTACATGATAGGGGGAGCAACCAGTTGAGTGAAAAATTAAGGATTGCTCCTAACACCCATTCCAAGGACTAATCTAACAATTCAATATGATCCGAGGAAGCAGTAAAAAAAAACACAACTTTTTGGGCCCTGTGATGCCTCCTATTCTTAGATTTGTGCACATGAAGAATCAAGACTTATGGACCTAGTCCGGTGTCTTAAAATAGGAAGATCCAAACTGAGTAGTTTGGTAGTTCCATAAAGTGCATTCTTTATAGGAGTGAATAATCACTCATAACCATTCTATTATAATGTTGGCGAAGCTCAGAACAATTTAGTGAAGATGTTGATCTTGATGATGATGATGATGATGATGCTCTTGATGATGATGATGATGATGATGATGATGATGCTCTGAATGATGATGATGATGATGATGATGATGATGGTGACGATGATGACAATGAAGATGATGATGATGGAAATGACGATGATGATGATGATGAGGTTGATGATGATGAAGATGGTGATGTTGATGATGATGATGATGATGGTGATGATGACGACGATGAAGATGATGATGATGAAGATGACGATGATGATGATGATGGTGATGTTGATGATGATGATGATGATGATGAAGATGATGATGATGATGATGATGATGAAGATGAAGACCCGACCTTTCCTTCTTGGGAGGAGAAAAAAAGTAAGGGAATCCACCTCCTATTTTTTTTGTTTCACTATGAAGGAAACACCTCATAGCAAAGGATTTTAGGGTTACAAGATTAGCAAAAATTGTCCCAAAAAACTCTGCTACAACCTTTGTTATTGGTAGTATAGGTTATAAAGGATATTCAACATAACTGAAAAATTGTAGGTAGCAAGAGTTTGTAGTGGATATTTTCTTTTCCGATGCTTTACGATATATAATTTGCATTGGTACATGTGTTTTATAATATATGCAATGATGCATATAATACAATAATATGTATTGGTGTGTATTCAGTATTTTCAACGCACCAGTGCGTATATTGTAATGTCGGTGCACCAATGCATACATTGTTTGATATAAGCACCAGTAAGTATAACATAAAAAATCAACGATGCATATTTTTTATTGTAAGTGCATCAAAGCATATTTTTTATTATACATGAATGGATGCATATAAAATGCATAAAGTGAGATGGTGCATAATTGATATTAGAAACACATTGGTGCATATATCATGTAAAGAGAATCGATGTGTATATGTCCTAAAAAAACATCGGTTCATACATTATGTAAAAGAGCACTAATGGGTAAAATACTTTGTTATCTTAGTTCAAGGAAATGTAAAATATACACCAACTATTTCAAATAATAGAATGTGTATGGTTCACTGATGAACTTTTCCACACCGCGGATATGCAAATGCTATTTATTATTTTTACAAATTTTCAATTACTCATTAGAAAATCATTTTTTTATAATAATATTTATTTTATATTTATTTGTTGCAATTGGATATAAGAGCCGATTAAAATTTTGTTCATTGTAACCATGAAAATCATTCATATAATTAAATTTGAATTAATTATCTACCAATCATATATTTTTTAAGTAATATTTATTTTTATTTCTTAATTATTGTGCTTGGATAAGCACGTTGATTACACCTTTGTTCATAGTCACAATGTACATCATTCATATATTTAATCAATAACGTAAAATTTTGTGACATTAGAGAATACGATAGATGAAGAACCCATTTAATCGATAGATGTAGTGACAAGTAATTGTCTTACCTACACCATACCAAATCGTAACTTGTCAAATACATTAGATATAAGTATATTTCTAAATGCAGTATATTATATACCAATTTATATAAAGAATAACATGAACACTGTGATGAATAGGATTGTCATTAATGACAATCATTTTGGAAAAATATGGTAATTTGGTGAAAAACAAGAAAATGACTAAGTATGGGGAAATTAGTAAAAATTTCCTTAGGGAAATGCACGCCATAATTTATAGGAGAATATGACTGCCCGCACCACATGGAGGTCCTATATATTGTTGTTTTTCCTACCTGTCCATGTCTTCAGTTTGTCCTGAAAGTGCCTGAGGGAGAAGTTATGGACCTGCCAAAACAGGGGTTTGTGCCAGAGCAAGCAAAAATGGCTAAGTAGCCTCAGAAAGATGCCCACCCGAAATTATGGGTTAGAGTAAATGCCTGCAGCACATGGGGGTATTTTAGTGTGTTGGTTTGTCTACCTAACCATGGTATTATTTATCCTTAAGCATGTCTGAAGAAAAATTTGAATCTACCAAAATGAGGTTTCAAAATATATTTTGGAGAAAGTCCTGAAAATGACTGTGTTGGAAAACTGGCTTAGGCAGCCTTAAGAAAATGCTCGACACAAATTGTTTGTTGAAGAAAATGCCCGCACCATATGGCGGTCTTGTAGATTGATATTTGGCCTACATGACCATGTCTTCAGATTGTCTCGAAAGTAGTTGAGGAATAAGTTATGAACCTACCAAAACAGTATTTTCGGCGGATTGGACCAGACTAAGAAAATTGTCTAATGTTGGAAAAACTGGCTCATGTGGCCTTGGGAAAATGCCCGCCATACCTTATAGGTGTATGATAAAAATTATCTGAAGCTATCATGCTACAGCTTGTTAAAGAGGCTATCTCACCATGGTCTCAGTTCTCAAAGAAGATGTTTGATCACAAAGATAATGGTCTGCCAAAACAGAGTTTCAGGTTGTTTTGCACTATTTCAGTACTGGCAAAACTACCTCAGTGGCCTAAGGGAAATGCCCGCCCTATCTCATAGGATGATGAGAAAAATAATATGAAAGTGTTAGGCTATATCTTGTTGATGGGTGCATCTAACCATGGTCTCAGTTATCCTGTGGAGTGTTGTATGACAAAGATATAAATCTGTCAAAAGTAAGAAAAAAATAGTTTTGCATTTTAAGAACACAAGAAAATTGGGTGTTATATTCAGGAAATTGAAAAGGCATTTTGAAATGCCCGCAAGGAGGGGTTATTTTGATGATAAAATTCATCAGGTAGCATAGTCATGTTCCTTGGTGAACTGACTATCCATCCATACCTTCAGGTTGTCTTATGATGGTCTCATATCCAAAATATCAATCTGTCAAAAATAGGAAAAATAATATTTTGCATAGTGACAACAAAAGAAAATTGACCAAGTGTTAAAAACAGGAGTTTGAGAGGTTAGTTGGAAATGCCCGCCAAGGGTTTTTTTTGTGCAAGTAAATTTATCAAATGTTATGGATCCATTATTTGGTAAGTTTTCCATCTGCTCCTGACTTCAGGTCTCCATAGAGTGTTCACACGTGTGAAATAGGAATCTGCCAAAATGGGAAGAAATATGTTTTGATGTTCAAAAGAGGTTGAGAAGCTATTTTGAAATGCTTGCCAGAGGTTGTGTGTGTGTCAACGGATTTATCTTGTGATATGGTCTTGTTCATTGTTGAAATGGATATCTAGCCATGCTTGTAGGTTTCCTTATGGTGATCACATGATGGAGAAATCAATTTACCAAAGTAGAAGAAAAATTGTTTTTACAAGTTAAAAACAATTTTGTCCAAGTATTAAATTAAACAGTTTGGAAGCCTATTTTCAAATGATCTCCAGATAATGCGTGTGTATCAAAAAGTTTAAAATGTGACATGGATTTGATCCTTGTTGAGGTGTCTATCCAGTCATACTTTATGTTTGCATTATGATGGTCATATATGCAAAAGATGGACGTGCAAAGTTAGTGAAAATTAATAAACAGAGTTTATTAAATAAGAAGCTACAGGAATGTATTTAGAAAAATAAACAGAAATTTAATAAAAAGAATTAAGATAGAGTTTTGAAGAGACTCATCTTACTATTGGAGAGATGCAATGTTTAGAAGAAGTTTTAATTGATTATTTCATTAAAACAATAAATAACAAACAGAGATTCGAAGAGGTGTCTAAACATGATGGCATGGCAGGGTGTAATTGGAACAAGACATGAAGGACAAACATGACCAAGGATATGCATAATGACAATGACAAGAAAGCATGACAAGCATGGAACATCTAGAGAGTCAAATGACCCATTTTGTGGTCATTTGAAGATGATTTGGGCAAGACAAAGATGTTGGTGCAAAGATGACAAGGAGATGGTGACATGACAACAGACGAGAAAACTTGATGACAGAGATGGTTGCAGGCATGATAAAATAGTGGACAAGGAAAAGATTGTGGGCATCTCCAGAAGATCATGTGGGCATGCTAAATGAGGACAATTATGGGCATGATAGAAACTATTGCGGGCATAATATATTGCCTATTGTGGGAATCTTCTTAGCACCACCTGCGAGCATCCCTTATGGCCACCTGCGAGCATCCTGGTGTGAGTTACGGGCATAAGGAAGGACTTGCTGCGGGAATTTTTGGGAGTTGTGGGAATCTTTGATGGCTCAAATGAGGAGTTGCAGGCATCTTTAAACCCTAGCTACAGGCATCTTTAAACCCTAGCTACAGGCATCTGAATACATCACCTACTGGCACCTTGAAGATGGACAGTGCGGGCATACTTATTGGAAGATCAAAGACCCCCATACGGGCAGTTGAAGAAGGGTATGAGAGAAGGCCAAGTATTGGCATAAAAAATAAAATTAAAATGATGATGATGTGGAAAATTAAATAAATTTTGGTTAATGATGACAAAAATAAATTGGTGATGAGGTCGGCCTCCTAAGGCATGGAAATAAAAAACTATTAGTGCCAAAAAAGGATGCATGCTTACTGACCCGCACGGCGTAAATAGCGAAGAGTTGTTGAAAGTTGGCATTGGTTTGGCAGGTGTGATTTCTACTAGTAGTTTAAAGGATTAATTGTATTAGTTTGTCATAGGTGCATTCATTATATATGAGATTATGCTAAATATTTTGTGGAATTCCTGTCCAAGTGACTCCTTTTCTTAATTTCTTGCTCTGATCTGTGTCCATAAAAATTAGATCTCCTGTCATCATATAGCCTGCCCTACTCTGCCATAAATCCAATAATTTGAATATTTGTGTCTTTCATTTGAAGGCTTCCGCCAAAGGTAGTATGCTCGGCAAGTCAAAGTGATCCTGTCGAATCTATAGAAAGTACCTCAAATGGCAATATATAAGTCAAAATAAGTTCATTTTATTTCCCGCAATGAGGTCCCAACTATACCCCCTTTCAAATAAGATTTAAATAAATAAGAATGTTAAATTAAAGACAGCCATATAGAGACGAACATTCGTCGAAAATTAAAAAAAGTCGATATTGTCACGGTTTCTTCGTCGTGATTAAAAAATGAAGTATTAATCCACGAATGTTCAAAACGTGGAAAAATCCGCCCAAATGTATTAGTGTCTGTAGTCCAGATCCATGTAGACAGAGGCCAAGGAAGTGATGAGAAACTAGTAACATAATTGAAGACATAAGAAGATCTGTAAGTTTGATAAAAACATAATAGGGTGGCAGGGCGGTGCTAGGGCAAGCTATAGGCCTGCAAGGGGGTTGCAGCATCCTTCCAATAGAAACTGGTAAATAAGGGTGTTGTAGCATCCTGTCAGTTGTAGCTGACAAAAAAGGAGGTCGTAGCCTCCTTCCTGCAGTAGCTGGTAAATAGGGTGTTGTAGAATCCTTGTCTGTTGTAGCAGGCAGAAACCAGGGTGTTGTAGCATCCTTGTTTGTAGAATCATGCAAAAACTATCTGTAAATCTAATTTTGCAGTAATAGGAAGTATTCGTAGTTTTCTCAATTGGGCTTCCATGATAAATTTGTGTTCTTTGTATCTTGTTGATTATGTTTGTTATTTATTATTTTAAAAGTGGTTAAAATTGTTAAAAAAAAATAACAATATTGATTCACCCCCGCCCCTCTCAGTATTGTCCAATATTCTAACAATGATAACTACTAGGATGCCATATATATCACTAGATAAGATACCACGGGTGTTACAACAATAAAANCCCCCCGCCCCTCTCAGTATTGTCCAATATTCTAACAATGATAACTACTAGGATGCCATATATATCACTAGATAAGATACCACGGGTGTTACAACAATAAAATAGCAAATAATTAGGTTATAACCATTAGTAATAGTAATTAATTATTAACTTTAGTTATGAAGAGAAATGTCTCTTCAACTTTTGATGGCCAAGCCATATTTAAGGCGACCATATCCATTGTAATAAGACATCCATTCAATTATATATATTTATACATTATTATTTTGAAGATGGAACATCTTCCCCCTTAGTATCCAATTACATATTCTCCATTACAGCGGATACGGTATAACATTAGTATCAGAGCGGATTCGCTCCTCCAACATTGAGCTCGGATTCAGCTCATCCACTCCCTCTTTTCCCCGCTGCTCCATTACCTCTGCCACTCAAATCTCCACACGGCTCCACACCTTTCGTTGTTTGCTGCTCCACGTAGCTCCCTCCCTTCCACTCCCCACATCGTTCCCATCTTGCATGCACTCCTACCGCTCCATGTCATTCATGCTCTACCTTCCCAGCAGCTCTCACGCACCATTCCATGGGCTCCAACTCCTACCCAATATCCACACCTGCCACCTCCCATCGCCCCACCTCCATCTTTCCACATCCTATCTCCAACAAACCATATATGTGCTCTACCCTCTCCATGCTCCCATATTCCATATCATTATACTCCCAAACCAGTGCCTCTCTTCCCTCCCACAATGCTCCTCTCCCGCAAACGCAGACTCCTATCAGGCCAGCTCTAGCCACCCCCATTTCTCATTCTTCTACCTTACATCGCCCGGCATTCTATCTGCAGCCATACTACTCCCCTCCTTGCACGCCTACAGCTCGCTCTCCATGACTGTCATTACAGCCAACTCCCTACTCACATTTGGCATCGGCCTCTCCTCATCATCTCCACCACCTCTCCTCCGCTCTAGCTCGGTCGTCTCTCCACCTCTCACGACCTCCTTTCCTGCTGCATCATGGCTGGCCGCTCCACGCTGCTGCTATTTTAATACAAAAACAAAAATTATAATAAAATTCTTATTATTACATAATATCAAAATTGTAATAATAAATTTTGTTAAAAAAATAAATTTGTTTTTTTATTAAAAATTTATTATTCAAGTTATAATAATATTATTAATTATCTTTTGAAATAATATGTTATTGTTGTTGTTGTTGTTGTTGTTATATAAAGGACCCAAGCCATGATGGAATTAAAAGACAAACTTTAGAAATTGGGGAAAGACATCAAGGCCCTCGTCGATAACCAAAAAAGTTGGAGGAAATAAACGAAAAATAGCAAGGCACTTAAGAAAGAAATCAAAGACGAAGTTGTTCTAGTACTAGAAAGAAAACTTGATGACAAACTAGACATCATGAACAAGAAACAAAAAGAGTTAAATGGCAAGATGAGTGTGATGACACAAAACATAAGCACCATGGCACAAAACCTGAGCATCATGATACAGAACCAAAATACAATAATGGAAATGTTACAAAAACTAAGGTTTAGTACAAACCATATCAATAACTCAGATATGTTGGACCACTATGTCAACGAAAATGAGAGCAACAAAGTCGATCAAGACAACAAACAAGACAATGAGACAAATTATCTTAAGGATGACCAAAATAACAATAATATAATTGATAAAAATAAAAATGGGCTCGACCAAGATCATAATAAGAGTCAAGCCAGCGTCGTTGATGATAAGGACGTTCCATACAATGAAAAAAGATGTATCCTACAGTATGTGAAGGAATCCAAGTCAAAGAAATCATATATCGTAGATTCATCTTCTACCTTAACTATTCAACCACCTTGGAGAAACCTAAATGTAACACTATCTGGCAACTTCGAGTGTGAGAAGCCTCAAGAGATGTTACTTTTCGAGATAACTCGTAAGGATAATAAAAGGGAAACATTACGTGATTGCATCATAAGTATCATGGGACAAGTGATTTCTAAAACGAAGCTTGATATGGTCAGTCACAAAAATATTCCTCGTATTCATGTACATGGAAAATGGGACAACAATAATAAAAATAATGGAGTAAAAATTCAAGTTACAAATGAAAGGAAAATGACAAACTATTGTGTAAAGACCAAGCACATACCTAATAGAATTAATAAAAATGACATAAAGGAAGTAATGATGTTGTTTCAACACAAAACGAGAATGAAAAGATGACAACAATAATCTAAGCTTTGAGGACAAAGCTTTCTTAAGGGGAAGGCAATGTTACAACACTAAAATAGCAAATAATTAGGTTATAACCATTAGTAATAGTAATTAATTATTAAATTTAGTTATGAAGAGAAATGTCTCTTCAACATTTGATGGCCAAGCCATATTTAAGGCGTCCATATTTATTGTAATAAGACATCCATTCAATTATATAAATTTATACATTATTATTTCGAAGATGGAACAGCTTCCCCCTTAGTATCTGGATAAAGATTCTCCATTACATTGGATACGGTGTAACAACGGAAGTATCAACGCCATACAATAGGAGTTTCTAGGAGGATCATGCACTTACTTCGTCAAGTGGCTCGAGCAGTGATGTGTTACCATGATCACTATGACTAGCTCTAATACCATGATGGGAAACCTCATTTTGAACAATGGGACATAAAAGAAAGTATAAGGTATAAGTATTCCAAGAAGAGGGGTGGTGTCAAAAGACATTGTTTATAGCACTTCAACATAGCACATTATGATTAGAACATCACAATGCATTATTTAACATTGTCAAAATTGATATCAAGACAACCCATATGGTCCTTCTTTTATAGTCTCCAGATCTAACAAACTCCCTTGAAGTGAGGATGATCGGGTCCACAAATAGGGGTCGATGGTTCTAACAATTTCCATGAAATAAGCAATGTCTCATTGATTATTCATTTGTTTTAGTCGATCCAACCAAGACCTCATTGACCATTTAGTCAATCGATCAATCGATCGTTCAGTCAAGCCTCCAGTCAACTTCTCTGCTAATAGACTATCGCATTTCGATTGAATATCTTTAGAATATCCAGAGGTGTGATGAACCTACACATGCTTTGATTCTAACATATTAAGGCTTGTTGAGGGGACCCTTCAGTCCCCTTAAATGTCATCATATCAATGTAATGATATATTAAATACACCTTAAATGGGTGATTAGTTGGAGCAAGTGCAACTGCTCCAACCTCCCATATCTTTGTACAAATAACCAATTCAAACATGAATATAAGCGATTGGATATCCTTCCCCATTTTTCATGTTGATGGTCATTATTTGTGCATTATTCTCTTCTTGATTCCTAGTTGAAGTCGAGGCTTCCAACATTGGTGATGTTTCCTTCCCCACTCGATCTGGGTTACAGCAACAGTGAGTGAGGGTGGTGCAAACCTGAACAAGAGGATGAGGGATGTTGGAACTCACAGTCTTGATCGTTCATCACATCTATGGATATTTTGGAGACAGTCGACCTATAAACTATAGGAGACTAGCGAAGCAGTCGACTAGAGTCAGCGGAACGACTAAACAATTTGTTGGGAAAACAATTGAGTGGTCGACATGGCCATGGTCGGTGCAACTATAACAACCAACTAAACTTTGGGACATTGCAAATTCTACAGAAACAATTTGGACCAAAGAACCCTACGTGTGGACCAAATATTCCCCACTTTCAGGAAGTTGGTTAGATATGGAAACTACAAATAGGCGACCCTATGGGTCTAATATACCAATTTTAGATGTTTATCATGGTTATTATGCATTGTGATGTTCTAATCACAATGATTTGTGCTTAAGTGCTTAAACGGTGTCTCTAGACACCACCTTTTCTTCTTGGAATATTGTCCCCTTCTTTTCCTTTTCTGCTCTATAGTTCAGGCCGAGAGGTTTCCCAACATGGTATCATAGCGTGATGGTTTTGACCTAGCCCTGTTGTCTACAAATCATGCTGAGTCGGATCTAGGTTTGATCGACTTTGGGTGGAATATTTGTTGACTTATACCTCTACCTGAACTTTGATAAGATCTGGTAGATCATAATGATGGCTTCCAAGATAGAACCTGTTGTTCTCAATGAACATAATTATGCTATATGGGAGACAAATATGGAGACATTGTTAAAGAGCAAAGGATTGTGGCAATTTATAAAGACTGGCATTGCTGATCTGATGGATGTCGATGCCAATTTTTCTGTTGACGTTAAGAAGGATGAAGATGTGGGAATTATCACAACCAATATTTTGAGTGAGATTAGTTTCCATACAAGTGGGATTGATTGTCCTCACACCATATGGACCAAGTTGAATACTATGTTCTACAAGATAAATGAAGGAGAAGTAATGCAATTAGAAAAATAGTTGATCTCTCTAGAACCTCTTTCCTTTGATCAAATCAAGGAATATTTGGATTGTATCAAGGAACTACCACTGAAATTGGGTGAATATGGCAAGGATTTTCTGAAGAAGGATAGAAAGCTTATCAAGCTGGTTTTGATGGATTTGAAGACACCATATGATGTCTTATGCTCTTCCTTTTGGGCTAATTGGATGTCACACAAGCAAGATGGTAAGGATTTTACTTTGGATACTTTATGTGATTTGTTGATCAAGGACCAACAAAAGTTGTTTAAAGAAGGGAACATTGGTGGAAAAACGGGCTCGCTTGCTGACAGTCAAGGTCAAGACAAACCCTAAATAACATTGTCGATAGGATCAACGACCAGAATGTATCAACCTACAAAAGGGAAGACCAAAGAATCGTGGTCTTCGATGAAGAAGGGTTAGAAGAAGAAGACCTGTCGGTATTGTTAAAGGTGGGACATGTCGAGAAGAGTTGTTGGAAGAAAATGAAGGACTTAGAATGCAAGGTCAAGCACATGGAGGATTGTTCCTTGACTGGGTAGTCGTCCAACCGACCTCCTAAAAATTAAACCTTCTATATCATAACTTCTCAAGCATTACATGCTCACACTAATAAGACTAAATGGATACTGGACTCTGGCTGTACTGATCACATGGTTAAGGATGCTTCTATGTTCATTTCCTTAAGTGGTGCTCCTGAAGAGAATATATATGTTGTTGATGAATACTCCCTCACTGTCATTGGAAATGGAGATGTTGAATTTCAACTCGGTCGTACATATGGCGTCTATCATGTACCAAGTATGAGTGCAAATTTGTTGTTGGTTGCTCAACTGACGAAGACTAAGAAGACTACTGAATTCTGGTCGGATTTCTTTATCATGAAGGATCTAAGGTGTGGAGGAGAAAATGTTGCCTCTATAATTTTGGATCCTAAGGATGGACTTTATAAATTTTGTGATTCCCAGATGACTAGACTGACTGCACTCATCGACCAGGCGAACGACAGAAGTCGAATTTGGCATGAATGACTTGGTCATCTAAACTTTCGAAGTATGAAGATGATGGTAACTAAGAATATGGTTATTGGTCTCCCAAAGACTATTCCACCTGATGGATTTTGTAGAGGATGTATGCTTGGGAAACATCATCATGCACCCTTTGATTCGAGAAAAGTATGGCATGCACATGAACACCTAGAGATTGCTCATAGTGATCTTTATTGCATGAAAAAACCATCACTCACAGGTGAGAAGTATATTCTAACATTTATTGATGATTTCTCTCGATTTACATGGGTTTATTTCTTGAAGAATAAGAGTCAAGTCTCTAAAAAGTTCAAGGAATTTAGGGCACTAGCTAAAAATCTATGTGGTCGACCCCTTAAATGTTTGAGATCAGACAATGGCGATGAATATGTGAGCCGACAGTTTGAAAGATAACTCTTACATAATGGAATTTCTTGGTAGAGATATGTCCCTCACACCCCTCATCAAAATGTCGTTGCAAAGAGGAAGAATCGAACCTTGGTAGAAATGGCTCGATGTATCCTACGGGCAAAGGGAATTCCGACGAGATTTTGGGAACAAGTTGTATGCTGCTCAAACTATCTTCTAAACCTTGTGTCGACTAGAACAATTGTTGTAAGAACTCCTATTGAGAAATACAGCGGTCCTAAACCCTTTTTCAGTCACCTCATAACCTTTTGATGTGTTTCCTGGGTGCATATCAGCGATGACTGCAGGAAGAAAATTGATGCAAAGAGTCATGCTTGCATCATGATGGGCTACTCTAATGAGTCGAAATCCTATAGATATTTGATCCTACCAAACAGCAAATCATA
Source organism: Pseudotsuga menziesii (assembly GCA_001517045.1). Taxonomy (NCBI): domain Eukaryota; kingdom Viridiplantae; phylum Streptophyta; class Pinopsida; order Pinales; family Pinaceae; genus Pseudotsuga; species Pseudotsuga menziesii. Next base: position 641,771 of record LPNX010621225.1, read on the forward strand.
TTAAGTCGCAGTGTTTTCTTTGATGAGATGATTTCAGGTAATCATCTATTGAACTCCTCTCTTGGTCCTTTGAAGAGTGGTCCTTTTTATATTCTTGAAGAGTCTGGATCAGCTGTATATGTTCTGGATTATCGACTAGACCAATGAGTTCTCCTGAATCGACTGGTGGTTGATCTACTGTGAATGTTGAAGTCGGCATATCGACTGATGAAAATCAACCTAAGTCACCGACGACTTCCTCACCTCTATGGGATTCTAAGACAATTGAAGTTGTTATACCGGATTTTGGCAGCCCGAGTATTGGTCGATCAACTCGCAGTCAGAAACAATATGGAAACGTTGCTTTGATGGCATGTGTACTTGACACCTGTGATCTTGATACATAGGTAGATGCTCAAGGTGTGCCAGAATGGGATAATTTCATGATTGTTGAAATTGATTCATCTCTAATTATGGCATTGTATGTTGATGATTTAGTCATAATTGGAAACAATGTCGATCTTGTTTTGGGTCTGAAGAAAAAATTTATTGATACCTTTGAAATGACTAACCTTGGTCTGTTGCATTTCTTTCTTGAAATTCAAGTTTTACAAATGGATGATGGTATCTTTCTTTCTCAGCCTAAATATGCCTTAGATCTCTTGAAACGATTCAAGATGGATGACTGCAAGTCATGTTCTACAACTTATTAGTCGAGAGTGAAGTTGTCGAAAGATTATGACTCTCCAAGAGTCGATGGCACTCTTTATCGATAGTTGGTCAATAGCCTTATTTATCTGACGCACAGTCGACCCGATATCTCCTTTGTTGTTAGTGTCATTTCCAGCTTCATACAAGATCCTTGGGAAAGTAACCGAAAAGATGCAAAGAAAATTATTCGCTATATTAAGGGTACGTATCAGTATGGTATCAAGTAAGACCCACTCGTCGGCTACACTGATTCTGACTGGGGTGGTGACATTGACGACCAAAAATATAATTTTGGCTATATGTTTCATCTGAGCTCTAGACCTCTAGTCTGGTCGTGTAAGAAACAAAAGGTAGTCTCTTTTTCGAATACAGAAGCCAAGTATCGTGGTTTTGTCAAGGTAGGAACAGAGGTAGTTTGGATCTGATAGCTTCTTGATGAGCTTGGATTTCCTGTTCTGACCTCGATTGTTATTTATTATGATAATCAAGGAGCTATTCAAGTTGTTAATAATCTAGTTTCTCGTAGAAAGATGAAGCATGTCGAAATCCTTGTTCATTATTTGAGACGGTTGGTGCAGGAGAACACTGCCTCTCTTCTTTATTGCAGGACAGATGACCAAATTGTTGATATCTTTATGAATCCTTTATACCACAAGCTAATTTGTGAAACTTTGGGCTATGATTGGGCTTAAGGAAATTATAATTATGGGGGGTGTTCACAACAAGTAATTTCACCTCCTAAATCTCCAGAGCGTTGTGCTAATGGGGAGGTGTTGGAACCTACAGTCTTGATGGATCATCACACCTATGGATCTTCTGGAGACAGTCGGTCTATAGACAACAAGTGACTAGCGGAGTAGTCGAATGGAGTTGGGAGAACGACTAAACAGTTGGTTGGGAAAACAACTGAATGGTCGGCATGACTACAAAAATCGACTAAACTTTGGGACGTTGCAGATTCTACCGAAATAGTTTTGACCAAAGACCCCTACTTGTGGACGAGATCTTCCCTACTTTCACAAAGTTGGTTAGATATGAAAACTATAAATAAACGACCCTATAGGTTGTGTAATATATCGATTTGAGATGTTTATCATTGTCATCATGCATTGTGATGTTCTGATTATAACGCTATCTACTTAAATGCTTAAACAATGTCTCTAAACAACAACTTTTCTTCTTGAAACCATCCCCTTCTTTTCTTTTTATGCTCTAGAAGAAAGGAATCGCGAGAAGACAATAAATAAAACCCTTCCAAAAAGAAAGAAGAGTCTAAAAAGACGACGATGAGTGAAAGATTGAGGATCGGTGATTGTTGATGGGCGTTGTCAAATATGGATACTCCTGATGTGAAATCCTAGAGGGTCTAGCACACTTGGAAATCAAGACTATGCGATTAAATCCTCTAATTAATGATGTTCGGGTATGTTGGTCATAGGGTTAGTTTTCTTGAGTTTTGGGTGTTTAACTATTTTCTTGAAATTATTGGTGAAAACTACTGCAAAATTTAATTATAGTCGACTTTGTGTGTATTATTGGTGATTGATCTCACATTGTCGTCATTTATTATGGATTTTATCTCTCGCCGTCAACAAATCTCACACCGAGGACCATATTATTTAGCTCTGTTCAGCGACCTATTTTTGCAGCAAATTCATATTCAACAAAATTCTCGAAGATTGTTTTCCAACCCAAACGACCATTATGACGGACTTGAAGCACTCTACTCTGTCGTGTTCCAGTCACTGGGATTCCTTTATTAAGACAACCACTAAAGTTTACTCTAAAGTTTTATACAAGATTAATATTTTTGCATTAAACTAAATTTATAAAAACCTATTTATCTATCATATGATTCGCTATCCGATGATGGCGTGATCCTTGAAATTTGTAGCCCAGTAGGCTGTGACGGGCTGTCGTCAACCTACTGTACATTGGTTTTATGATATTTTAATGTTGTAAACACTGATTTGGTTTTATGATATTTTAATGTTGTAAACACTGATTTGGTTTTATGTAAATTTAAAAGCATGTAACAGCTCTAAACTATTTCAGAAAAAGTCGTGGTTTGGTTTTATGTAAATTTAAACTCACGTAACAACTCTAGACTATTCCAGACTTGCCTTACAAGTGGAAAAATCCGTGTTGCATTTGGATTGAATGGATGTATGCATTGAAACTATTGTTTATGGAGAGTAAGAACTATGTGTAGGGAATAGAAAATGGATGTTAGGGAGAAATATTACCTTTCCCTATGGCTTATGGTGGCTCAGAAAAATTCCAGGGATCTATTATTCACACCAGTGCATACAAAAGTGTTAAAACAGTTTAAAGGCTAGAATGTGCTCGTCATGGCCTCTGGCAATTCACGCCTATGTCCTCATACCATTAGTGTCAATTATGGGAAACTTGGCAACAACCTTCTCTCCATAGAAGACGAAATTTACTTGTTCCAAACAATGGAGGTTGCCCGGGTTATAAAAATCTGTGATACTAATCCAAAAATACTCAAGGTACTCTCTCACACCGGTAATAAGTTGTCTATGATGGGTAATTAATATATTTATAATGTCTTAAGCAGTTAGTCATTTTTCAACAAATTGGTTAAGAATAATGTTGTTTACTTCTGTCCTACAACTAGGATCAATATAGTCCTCGCGAGGAATGAAATTTTAATAGTCTACTCCAACAACCATACTCGGTAGGAACCCTTCATTAAACCATTGCTTGAGTTTCTGACTAAAACAAGATCATGAGGGTTTAAACCATTGCTTGATTTTCTCACTATAACAAGATCATGTATGTGGGTTTAGGCACTTCACATCTTTCATTTCTATTTTTAAAATGTTCGTTCAAGTAATTGGTATATTTGGTTTTTATTTTTAAAATGTCAGTTCAAGTAATTGGTATATTTGGCTTGTAGGCTGTTAGATATATTGGATATAATTTTGGGAGATTGTTGTTCTCGTGGTTAAGAAGAAAAAAAATTGTTCACCCATATATACAATGTTAAAAGATCCATTTAGAAGGGTGTCGTTTGGGGATTATTGACGATGCTAGAGGAGGAATTTACAGGCCTTTTGTCATGTGTTTTGACCTGCATCTGTGTTACAAGAAGCAATTGGCTTGTCCCAGTAGTAGTTGTTTCATGTATTTCTTACTTTCTTGTGAAACAAAATGTTATGATGTTCAACTTTCTACACGGTCTCAGTTTATGTTTTATGTTCTCCATTGATGTTTTATGTTATATTGACACATATGTTATTTTCTGTTGATTTTTACCTAGGAATTGTTCCCCTAAGTGACTTTTCCCTAAATCACTAGGAAAAGGGTTTTGAGTTACTTGGACTTTATATTAATGACTTGAGATGAGCATTAATTGCACTTTAAGTGAAATATTTAAAAAGTGAATGAAAAAATTTTTTGTGGATAAAAGTGATTTTAATCACAACCACTCATCTAGACTAATCTGAGCCCTAGGATTATATGACTTTTCGTTCACACTAATTTTTTCACCAAAAGGGAAAGTTTCCAAGTGAAGAGGCACTTTTTCATTTTGAGAGAGATGAGAGCCATTTTTTTTAAAAGAAAAAAAATAGCAGCAACAGCAATTTTTCTTGAGCACCCAAATCGAGGAAGAAGACAGCAAGAGCAGGGCACGAATATCAAGAAGGGAGATGGGCACACATTTCGAGGAGGCAGCATTTATTGCAGCCTGTCCATATAGTATGTACTGTATGGATTCTGTACATGGCACGTTTCCCGAGGCAAAGTACGAGGTTAGTTTTGAGGCCAAAATCAGGCATAGATTTCGAGGCGTATTTCCTGGGTGCATTTCCCGAGGCATATTAAAGGCACAATTTTCAAGGTCCATATAGATAGTCTGTACAGACTGTTCGTACGGTTGTCGTACAGTCCATACAGGGGCACGTTTTTCGAGGTAGCTATAGCAGAAATTTCTGTGTTTGACTTTTCCTGTTTGGAATGGAAAACAAGGTAGAAAATTTTCATCCAATTGAGATAAGTTGGTCTGAAAAATTTTCTGAGTATTGATGTAATTTTTCCTGATAATAAAAATTTCTCTCTCTCACACAGGTTTTCCCCGGAGGTTGGGGTTTTTCCTGGGTCATTGGACCAAAAATAATGTGTCTGAAATTTATGGTTGAAAGTGGTTTAGTTTTTGTTTATGAAAATGTTGTAGAAACTCTCTTTGTGTTTCAGTCCTTATTGTTTATGAGTAAAATCTAATTTGCAACAAAAAAAAAACAAATTGGGTTGGGCATTAAACAATGTATTAAACGGAGTTGGAAACCAAGTTGGGAGAGTGCTGAAAATTCTACATGGTATCAGAGCTTTATTAAAGAAGAGGGCAGCTTTGTACACAGTGAAAATTTCAGACTTCGGTGATTTCTTTTGTCAGTGGGAAACACCTTGTTGAAACTTGAACTTTGCAGAGATAATGGCAACTGGACTTAGGATGGAGGATAGGCTTGATGGGGCTGAGAATTTTGTGCCATGGAAAGCTAGGATAGTGCTGATATTGGAGGAGAATGAGTTGTGGGATGAGGTGGTTCATAACACTACAGCAGTTCCTATTGTTGTTCCCCCTTCCACCAATGCAACAGCACTTACCACCTTCAATAAGGACATAAAAGCTAGAAGAATAATCCTAGATGTAGTTAAAGACCATGTGATTCCTCACATCTCGAGTAAGACCCATGCATATCAAATGTGGGATGCTTTGACCAGCTTGCTTCAAAGCTCAAATGAGAATAGGAAGATGGTTTTGAGGGAGAATTTGAAAAGTATCAAGATGGCCAAAGGGGAGGTTGTGATATCTTACCTTACTAGGATCTCTCAGGTGAGAGACGAGCTTGCGGCAGTGGAGGAGGTTGTTCCTAATGCAGAGCTAGTGCGGACAGCTATGGATAGGGTTTCAAAGCCTTGGGATGTGTTTGTGGAGGCTTTAGTGGCTAGGGAGAACTTACCTACATGGGACAGGATATGTGATGATTTTGTTCGGGGGAGACTCAGAGAGGTCTTGTGAAGGGAAACACATCTACTAGTAGGGAGGATGAGGAGAATGTGGCATTGACTACAAAGGGGAAGAAGAAGTTCAAGAAGGGTCCCAAGAAGGGTGGGGCCAAGTAGCAGGATGGGCAGAAGAAGGATTTGAGCACTGTGAAGTGCTTTGCTTGTCAGAAGATGGGGCACTATGCTGGGCAGTTTCCACAAGAGAAGAAGAAGAAGAAGCAGCACACAACATCTTCTGTAGAGGTTGAGGATTTTATAGCAAGATTTGAAAGAGAGTTTTCTCTTTGCACTGGACATGTTGATAGAGAGAGAGTATCCATCATCACTCATGAGGATGTTGATAGTGAGAGGGAGTATTCCTTGTTTCCAGGTCATTCTTTGAGTGCATCCACCACCATCACGTGGTATATTGATAGTGGAGCTTCGAGCCACATGACAGGTGCTCGAGAGATGTGCTCCAAGATTTTACAGTCAAAGGTTGATGTGGAGGTAGTGTTGGGGGATGACATAGTTTTCAGAGCAGTTGGGTGTGGGACCATTACCTTTCAGAGGGAGTCCATGAGTCCCATGATTTTTAGAGATGTACTTTATGTGCTTGGACTGAAGAAGAACTTGATCTTAGTTTCCATGATCGAGGATAGAGGTCTTGGGGTGTCCTTCCTAGATGGACATGTTCGTGTGTTTCCCAAGACTGCGGGACCATCTGCTTCATACAACATTGGAGTTAGATGTGGGAAACTATACAAGTTCTTATTTCAGCCCTAGCATGCTTTGGCACATAGCAGCAGCAGCGATCTTTGTGAGTTGTAGCATAGGAGGATGGATCATCTACATCATCCAGCTTTGCATATGTTGAGGTATATGGTCATAGGGTTGCCAGAGTTCAGCACGGAGCACATTAAGGTATGCAGGGTGTGTGCTTTGGGAAAGTACACCAAGACTGCTTTTACTAGCAGTGATAGTAGGTCAGCAGGAGTTCTTGACTTGATACATTCCGACTTGCATGGACCTATGTCATTTGTGTCTATGAGAGGGTTCGAGTATTATGTGGCATTCATCGATGACCATTCTAGGAAGACCTGTATCTACTTCCTGAAGAGCAAGAAATATGAGGAGGTCTTGCAGAGGTTCCAAGAGTTCAAAGCTCTTGTGGAGAACCAGACGCGGAGGAAAATACGGGCTCTCAGATCGGATAAAGGGGGTGAGTATACCTCCAAGGAGTTCGATGGGTATTGCAGACAGGAGGGCATTAGGAGAAAATTGACGATTCCATACACTCCTAACCAGAATGGAGTGGCAGAAAGGAAGAACATATCTATTGTTGGAGCAGCTAGAGCTATGCTACATGATCAATCACTTCCTCTCTTCCTTTGGGAAGAGGCATGTGGTATAGTTGTTTATCTTCAGAACAGGATTCCCCATCGTGCCATGGGGAACAAGACACCTGAGGAGTGTTTCACAGGCAAGAATTCTGAGGTAAGTCATTTTAGGATTTTTTTTGCTTGACTTACTCACATGTCCCTTCTGAGAAGAGGACGAAGTTTGAGCCCACATCAGAGAGAGGCATCTTTGTGGTATGATGAGACTTCGAAGGCCTTCTGCATTTATCTTCCTCCTTAGAGGAAGGTTGTTGTGATGAGGGAAGTGAGAATTGAGGAGGAGTGGGCCTTCAGGAAGTCTAGAGAGTCAGAGTAGGGAGAGCAACAGGTTCCCACACCTCACGTAGTTTCATAGGTACCTTCAGTGTAGCAGACAGGTTCATAGGTTTTTGGGGTTACTGGACCACACATTTTAGGCACAGGTTCTCCAGTTTTAGTGGTTCATTCAGCAGGATCTTCGGGGATAGGTTTTGGGTCTTAGGTTACAGGTTCACCATACAAAGCTTCAAGATCACATGGTTCACCAGTTGTTGGCACTCCAGCTTCTGGTTCACATGTTACTGGGGTTTCTACCTCCGGTAGTTCATTAAATGAGGGCAGACCAGTGTGGGAGGGGTCTTCAGGGAAGAAGAAGCCTAAGTGGCTTTGGGACACCTTGAAGGAAGCACGGAAGTTTGGGACTCCCAGGGATCCAGTGAGAGCTATTCAGATGCCAGACAGATTGGGTATGGCATTAGTGGCTAGTCTTCGTGATCCAGAGCCTTCTACTTTTGAGGAGGCCTCTCAGCGTCATGTTTGGAGAGATGCCATGATGGAAGAGTACCATTCCATCATGAAGAACGATGTTTGGGAGATAGTTCTGAGACCTGAGGGGAATTCAATGGTGACTTCTCGTTGGATTTACAAGCTAAAACATGTTGCAGATGGTAGTGTGGAGAAGTACAAGGCTCGGTTTGTGGCGTGGGGATTCTCATGGGTTGAGGGAGTTGATTATGATGATACCTTTGCACCGATTGCTTGTTATACTTCTATCAGGGCGTTGATTTCCATTAATGCAGAGATTGTTAAATTTTCATATGCTTGGCTAAGACATCAAAATTTCATTTCATTTTCATAACAAAAGCATATAAACAGGATCACTGAAAGATAGACAAGCACAACCATACAAAAGGAACACAAAGATTTATCCTGGGAAAAACCCAGCAAAAGCTTCCTCAATATAGATGCCCCAAAAAGATAAAAGATAAAACCAGCAAGGAGATCAAAGCTTGATCCTCCTCCTTCTCCAGCTACTTCTCTTCTCCACTAATGTGCTACACAAGTGAGAGTGTGTGTCTCAAATGAGGAGAGCTACAACTCTATTTATATTCATCCGTTCACTTCAATTAACTCACCTGACATGTAGGCTCGAGTTAATCATGTAGGCTCGAGTTACACATGTAGGTTCAAGTAACCACACTGGGGTGCTAATGACCCACCTTTACAATTTGAGGGGACAACCTCATGACTCTTATTATTTCTTCCGATTAGAAGCATTGGGGTACAAGATAATACAAGTGGTTCTCCTGGTAGGACCATTAGGGACCACAAAAGATACATATAGAATATTCTTCGAAGTTACAATATTTCAACACTCCCTCTTAACGAGAAGGGTATTCTACAACAACGACAACAATAGTAGGAGAGGACATCATCAACATCATCAGGATAACACATCTATAAATCATTGGAAGCTTTTCAACATCATATAGTCTTCGTCTTCAATTTTCAACAACAACAACTCTTTGATCAGCATCAACATATTTTGACCTTTTGATCAGCAACACCTTCAGTAACATCTTTAGCACTTTGATCTTTCGATCAGCAACAACATCTTAAACATTTCGATCAACAACATCTTCAGCACTATGATCTTTCGATCAGCAACAACATCTTCAACATTTCGATCAGCAACATCTTCAGCACTTTGATCTTTCGATCAGCAACAACATCTTCAACATTTCGATCAGCGACATCTTCAGCACTTTGATCTTTCGATCAGCAACAACATCTTCAATATTTCGATCAGCAACATCTTCAGTACTTTGATCTTTCGATCAGCAACAACTTCTTCAGCATTTTGTTCTTTCGATCAGCAACCTGATCAGTAACATCGTGATCAACACCATAATCATACTTCAATTCTCGAACAGCATCATCATCATGATATTCTGGTCTTTCTATCAGTACGTCATTATCATCACATATTGATCATTTGATCAGTACGTTATCATCATCATACTCTGATATTTTGATCAGTACATCATCATCGTCATACTCTGATCAGTACATCATCGTCATCATACTCTGATCTTTCGATCAGTACATCATCATCATGCTCTGATCTTTTGATCAGTACATCATCATCATCACACTCTGATCTTTCAATTAGTACATCGTAATCATCATCATACTCTGATCTTTCAATCAGATATCATCATGAAAACAACATCATCATCAAAACATCATTATGATCAAAACATCAAAATATCATCATCATCACACTCTGATCTTTCGATCAGTACATCATCATCATCATAAAAACATCAACATCATCAACATGATCATTCCTTTCAAAATTACGGGATTTAGGTCTTTACGGAGTTACCAATGATCCTTCCTTTCGGAATTACAGGATTTAGGTCTTTACGGAGTTACTAATGATCCTTCCTTTCGGAATTACGGGATTTAGGTCTTTACAGAGTTACTAACGATCCTTCCTTTCGGAATTACGGGATCAACACATTTGTGGAACTCAGACA
>LPNX010621225.1:652158-684425 GCA_001517045.1 Pseudotsuga menziesii
ATTCATGGGGACCAAGGTCTCCAGATACATTTTGAACCGAGGTTCAGGGATGATGCAATCCACCACTTTCATGGGGGCCAAGACCTCCAGATACATTTTGAACCGAGGTTCAGGGATGATGCAATCCACCACTTTCACGGGGGCCGAGACCTCCGGATACATTTTGAACCGAATTTCAGGGATGATGCAATCCTACCACTTTCACGGGGCCCGAGACCTTTGGATACATTTTGAACCGAGGTTCAGGGATGATGCAATCCACCACTTTCATGGGGGCCGAGACCTCCAGATACATTTTAAACCGAAGTTTAGGGATGATGCAATCCTACCACATTCACAGGGGCCAAGACCTCCGGATACATTTTGAACCAAAGTTCAGGGATGATGCAATCCCACCACATTCACGGGGGCCGAGACCTCCGGATACATTTTGAACCGAAGTTTCAGGGATGATGCAATCCCACCACACTCACGAAGACCGAAGTCACCGGATCTATTTTGGATAAATGTCCCAGGATGATACAATCCCTCTTCATTCTCGAGGACCGAGGTCACTGGATCACTTTAGGGCAGATGCCTAGGGATGATACAATCCCACCACATTCTCGAGGACCAAAGTCATCGGATCACTTTAGGGAAAGTGCCCAGGGATGATACAATCCCACTGCAACCTCACTACTCCCCCTTTCGAGGAAGTTCTTTCCGAACATCACCAAGCTTGTCTCGAAAGTGTTCGAACTTTACTCGAGACAGAGGCTTCATCAGTACATCATCATCTACATCTTCTGTATGTGAATACTGAACTATCACCATCTGTATTTCCAGTATTTGAATACTGAAAGCATCATCATTTATATCTTCCGTATAGAAATACTGAAACATCATCATCTGCATCTTATCTCGTATGTAGAAATACTGGATTTCTATGTGTTACGACGGAACACAGGGTTCTCTATCATCACAACTCTGGTTATCACATAGAATCATTGTAGTATCCATTTTCAGGTCAAAGAGACCTGATATCAGCTTTCGAAGTCATATGACTTCACAACTTAGTAGAGAAATCTGCTATGTATTATACTTCAGCCGTGCTAAGAGAAACACTGGACTGTTTCCTGCTAAACCATGAACTCATAGCAGACCCAAAAGCATCTACCTAATGTGCTTTTCCTGTCTGAGATACTTCTAGCCCAATCTACATCTGTGTAGCCATACAATATATACTCACAACTACCATCATAGTATAAACCAAAGTCTATAGTCCCTTTCAGATATCTCATCACATGTTTTGCAGCTACTAGGTGAACCCGTCTTGGTTGAACAAGATATTGACTTAAGGTGTTCATAGCAAAACAAATGTTTGGTCTGGAATCTGTTAAGTACATCAATGACCCAATGATCTGTCTGTAATGAGTCACATCCACTAACTCTAATGAGTCATCAGCTAACAGCTTCAAGTTGGAGTCCATGGGTGTGGCCATGACTTTGCATTCCAACATATTGAATCTCTTTAATATCTCTATCGCATACTTTCCCTGGTTGAGAAATATTCCTTCTGAACTTTTCCATACTTCCAGACCTAGGAATAATGCATTAACCCAAGGTCTTTCATCTCAAATTCTTCTGCTAGTTTCTTCTTTCTTTCCATAATCTGTTTCTCATTCCCTGTCAAGAATAAGTCATCCACATATAATAACAAGATGAAAGGTTTATCTTCTACAACCTTGTAGTAAAGGTTGGGATCGACTTTACTCTTGGCAAATCCCATGCTCATCAGGAAACTATCTATTCTTCCATACCAAGCTCTAGGAGCTTGCTTCAGGCCATAGAGGGCCTTCTTCAACTTGCATACTTGATTCCATCTGTATTCAACTTCAAATCCTCGTGACTATTCGATGTAAAACTCTTTCTCAATCATACCATTAAGGAAGGCTTGTCTTTACTTCATCATGGAATAAACTACCATGATAGCTCTGAAGGAAGTGTACCTTGCTTCCTGGAATAACTATCTCTTTAGAATTAATTCCCTCTTTCTGATAGAAACCTCTAGCCACAAGTCTTTCCTTACTTCTATCAACAACATAATTTATCTTGCAAATTCATTTGGAAGATACCACATTCTTGTTTTCTGGTTTGAGTGCTATATCCCAAACATCATTCTAGTATTCTTTCATCATAACATCTTCCATGATTTCGTCTTGTCAGGTCATCAACATATCCTAGTCTTCTGCATTCAACCTTGAAGGTTGGAACCCACTTTACTCTTGGTAAAGTCTCGATCCATCAGGAAGTTTTCCATCATGTCATACCATGTCAAACTCAGATATCTTCTATGGTCACTCCCCCTGAAGTGGAGTATCATCTTCCCTCTTCATTCTGTACAGGTGGTTCTATGCTTGATGTATACTGGTCAATACAGTATGTCATGTCATAGTCGATTATTTCTAAGGCAAATCACGAACCTTGCTTTGTACACTTGTTCTTATTCTTTGATAATAGCTTCTTTCATAGCATTCTTTTCTTCATCTTGAGTTATCTCTCGTACCCATGGTGGTCTTCATCCTCTGGGGTGGATCTACGGCTCTCTGAAGCTCTTTCTTCCGTCATGGTGTCTCTGACCCTGGGAGCTTTAGATTCATGTTTATTGGAGTGAATCTTGAATTGTCATCACTTGTTCTTCGGAACAAGTCTCATCCTTGTTTTCTTGTAGGAGGCTGTAAAGGACCTTTCCTACAATTCAAATGCACCAGTTGCATGGTTAGAACTATTTCATAAAACATATGCATAACGACAAATTTGTATGCATCATGCAATTGTTTAGTCAATACAACATTCATCCATATCTACCATGACATCATTGAGATTGTGCATTAATCTAGTATGTCAGCAAAGAGGTTTCATTCTAGATAAGTAGCAATGGAGATTTGTATAGCACCATGAGCTACTTACCCATCACATGCATATTAGTAGTATTAATGCAAACAATCTACCATGCATAATAGATCAAGTGAATATAAACAAATGCATAACAAAACAATATCATGAAATGACAATTGAATACTTATCTTTATTTGTTTCGTGGGTAGACTCCTTCTTGATCCTTCTACTTCATCATCTTCTTCATTCATGACATCATCATTTCTTATCCAAATGATCAGATGTATAAGAGGTTCTTCAAGAATTGAGTTCTTCAAAACCCTCATCGCTTGAGGGATCTTCTTTGAATGGTGAGAGCTTGATCTTCAATTGCTCCCATCTTTCTTTTTCTCTTCTTATGAGATGAGATTTTTCTTCTTCTTCCTAGAGACTGTTGAAAGTAATTACTTCCTTCTGGCACAAATTCCTTGAATGAATGAATTCTATGATCCTGGGAGACCATTCAAGGTGGCTATCACCACTTCTGCATTCTCTGCTTCTTCTTCTATTGCTTCAAGATGTTCTGCATTCTGGATCTTCACATTCTTCAGTTGTTTTCTCAAAGCCATATTTTGATTTAAGTTCTTATCTTCAAATAGCTTGATCAAGGAATCAAACATCTTCAGTGTCTTTAGGGAAGACACTCGTGGTACAAGTTGATTTGTGATTGAATGAACAATGATCTTCTTGGCCTTGATCAAGTTCTTCTGGTGTAAGGTTTTGAGGCTCATCTTCCTCTAGAACTGGAACCTCTCTACTCATGTAGGTGTCCAATTCATTTTCTTCAGAGAGATCAAATACTTCCATTCTTGGAAGTTATCAACTTCACCAAGCTTATCATCAAGCTGATCTGATAGATAACTTTGAAATGAAAACCTCAAATGCAAATAGCAAAAGATTAGATCTTACCGATTTGAGGTGTTCGTCCTGCTTCCGGAGCTGGCTGATCTAGGGTTTGTCAGAGAAAACCTAATTTTCAAAACTTGGAATCTTTCAGATCTAATTGGATAGAAAGATATATCTCTTCAAATGGAGTTGTCCAATGTACTCCTTTTCTGAAAACAGTGGAGGGAAGCTCCCGGAACAGGAAGCCCTAGTTTTCCAATTTCTTCTGCAGAATTTCCTGTTACTATTTCTGTTATATCTCTGAAATTACTGCTCCTCTATGTCTGACATTTCTCACTAAGGTAACCTCGCATGTCCCTAATCCAACACCATAGGTTTCAGCAGAATTTGTTTCACTAATTGGGATTTATGATCATTTTCCCAAGGTGACCTATTACAGGATTGTTCAGAATAGTGAAGTTGTACGGAATTCCACGTGTCACTGGTTCATCTTCAGGTTTTAAAATTTAGACCAAAGAAGTTACAATCTGTGATATTTCTAGAACATCTTCAGGAATCCCATTTGAACCTCTGTAGCCCAAGCTATAGCAATTTTCCCTAGGTGTCATGTTTAGGGATGAATTCTGGAAGAGGCTGGAACCCTAACTTGGAGGGATCATATATCCTAGAATATAGTGAATCTGAGGCTGAAGTTTGGACAAAGTGTTCATAAGGATTTTATCTTCGGCCTCTGAAATTTTTAGCTCCTGAACCTTCACCAATATTGGGATATATCGAATATACCAAAACTTAGCAATTTTAGTATTTAGGGTTTTTATAGCTCCGGGTCAAACTAGGGTTTGACTTTCCCAGAGTTTCACCCAACCAAAAATCTTGATCCAAGTCTCTAAAATTCGATTTTGATGAGGAGAGAAATCCTATGCTGGGCTCACTCAAAAATTCTTCTTCTGCAAGAAGCCCTAATTTCCCACACCGAAAACTGAAAATGCTCGGAATCGAATTCCGCTTCGACAGAAAGATGCGCCCTTCAATGGAGAGTCAACCTAGCCTTCTTTTGTTGATCGATTGTGGAGAGAGAACCAAAAAGTAAGAAGCCCTAGATTCTATAGCTGCACAATGTCTTCTTTTCAGGGTGGCTCTGATACCATGTTAAATTTTCATATGCCTAGCTAAGACATCAATATTTCAATTCATTTTCATAACAAAAGCATATAAACAGGATCACTGAAAGATAGACAAGCACAACCATACAAAAGGAACACAAAGATTTATCGTGGGAAAAACCCAGCAAAAGCTTCCTCAATATAGATGCCCCAAAAAGATAAAAGATAAAACCAGCAAGGAGATCAAAGCCTGATCCTCCTCCTTCTCCAGCTACTTCTCTTCTCCACTAATGCGCTACACAAGTGAGAGTGTGTGTCTCAAATGAGTAGAGCTACACCTCTATTTATATTCATCTGTTCACTTCAATTAACTCACCTGACATGTAGGCTCGAGTTAATCATGTAGGCTCGAGTTACACATGTAGGCTCAAGTAACCACACTGGGGTGCTAATGACCCACCTTTACAATTTGAGGGGACAACCTCATGACTCTTATTATTTCTTCCGATTAGAAGCATCGGGGTACAAGATAATACAAGTGGTTCTCCTGGTAGGACCATCGAGGACCAAAAAGAAATACATATAGAATATTCTTCGAAGTTACTATATTTCAACACTCCCCCTTAACGAGAAGGGTATTCTACAACAACAAAAACAATAGTAGGAGAGGACATCATCAACATCATAAGGGTAACACATCTATAAATCATTGGAAGCTTTTCATCCAATTGAGATAAGTTGGTCTGAAAATGTTTTGGGGTATTGCTGTAATTTTTCTTGATAATAAAAATTTCTCTCTCACACAAGTTTTCCCTGGAGGTTGGGGTTTTTCTTGGGTCATTGGACCAAAAATACTATGTCTAAAATTTATGGTTGGGTGTGGTTTATTTTATGTTCATGAAAATGTTGTAAAACTCTCTTTGTGTTTCAGTCCTTATTGTTTATGAGTAAAATCTAATTTGCAGCAAAAAAAACAACAAATTGGGTTGGGCATTAAACAATGTATTAAACGGAGTTGGAAACCGGGTTGGGAGAGTGCTGAAAATTCTACATGGTATCAGACTCTTGTTAAAGAAGAGGGAATATTTATACACAGGGAAAATTTCAGACTTCAGTGATTTCTTTTGTTAGTGGGCAACACTTTTTTGAAACTTGAACTTTGCAGAGAAAATGACAACTGGACTTAGGATGGACGATAGGCTTGATGGGCTGGGAATTTTGTCCCATGGTAATCTAGGATAGTCTTGATATTAGAGGAGAATGAGTTGTGGGATGAGGTGGTTCATAACACTATAGCAATTCCTATTGTTGTTCCCCCTTCCACCGATGCAACAGCACTTACCGCCTTCAACGAGGAGGACATAAAATCTAGAAGAATAATCCTAGATGTAGTTAAATATCATGTGATTCATCACATATCGAGTAAGACTCGTGCATATCAGATGTGGGATGCTTTGACCAGCTTGTTTCAAAGCTCAAATGAGAATAGGAATATGGTTTTGAGCAAGAAGTTGAAAAGTATCAAGATGGCCAAAGGGGAGGTTGTGATATCTTACCTTACTAGGATCTCTCATGTGAGAGATGAGTTTGCAGCAGTGGGGGAGGTTGTTTCTAATGCAGAGCTAGTGAGGACAGCTATGAATGGAGTTTCAAAGCCTTGGGTTTTGTTTGTGGAGGCTTTAGTGGCTAGGAACAACCTACCTACATGGGACAGGATATGTGATGATTTTGTTCAGGAGGAGACCCGGAGAGGTCTTGTGCAGGGTAGCGCTTCTACGAGTAAGGATGATGAGGAGAATGTGGCATTGAATGTAAAGGGGAAGAAGAAGTTCAAGAAGAGTCCCAAGAAGAGTGGGGCCAAGAAGCGGAATGGGCAGAAGAAGGATTTGAGATTTTTGAAGTGCTTTGCTTTTCAGAAGATGGGGCACTATGTTGGGCAGTGTCCACAGAAGAAGAAGAAGAAGAAGCAGACAACAGCTTCTACAGAGGTTGAGGATTTTACAACGATATTTGAGAGAGAGTATTCTCTTTGCACTGGACATGTTGATAGAGAGAGAGCATCCATCATCACCAGTGCAGATATTTATAGTGAGAGGGAGTATTCCTTGTTGAAAGATCATTCTTTGAGTGCATCCACCACTAGCACATGGTATATTGATAGTGGAGCTTCGAGCCACATGACAGGTGCTCGAGAGATGTTCTCCGAGCTTTCACATTCAGAGATTGATGTGGAGTTAGTGTTGGGTGATGACACACTTGTCAGAGCAGTTGGGCATGGGACCATTACCTTTCAGAGGGAGTCCCATGATTTTGAGAGATGTACTTTATGCACCTGGGATGAAGAAGAACTTGATCTCAGTTTCTATGATCGAGGATAGAGGTCTTCGGGTGTCCTTCCTAGATGGACATGTGTGTGTGTTTCCCAATACTGTGCGACCATCTGCTTCATACACCATTGGAGTTAGATGTGGGAAATTGTACAAGCTCTTATTTCAACCCCATCATGACTTGGTACATAGCAGCAGCAGCGAGCTTTGTTAGTTGTGGCACAGGAGGATGGATCATCTAGATCATCCAACTTTGTGTATGTTGAGGTATATGGTCACGGGGTTTCCAGAGTTCAGCACAGAGCACGGTGATGTATGAAGGGGGTGTGTTTTGGGAAAGCACACCAAGACTGCTTTTACTACCGGTGATAGCAAGTCAGCAGGAGGCGTTGACTTGATACATTCTGACTTGTGTGGACCTATGTCAGTTGTGTCTCTGAGAGGGTTTGAGTATTATGTGACATTCATCGATGACCATTCCAGGAAGACCTCGATCTACTTCCTGGAGAGCAGAAATATGAGGAGGTCTTGCAGAGGTTCCAAGAGTTCAAAGCTCTTATGGAGAACTAGACAAGGAGGAAGATACGGGCTCTCAGATTGGATAACGGGGGTGAGTATACCTCCAAGGAATTCAATGGGTATTGCAGACAAGAGGGAATTAGGAGACCGTTGACGGCTCCATGCACTCCTTAGTGGAATAGAGTGGCAGAAAGGAAGAACATATCTATTGTTGGAGCAACTAGAGCCATGCTACATGATCAGTCACTTCCTTTCTTCCTTTGGGAAGAGGCATGCAATACAGTTGTTTATCTTTAGAACAAGAGTCCCCATCATGACGTGGGGAATAAGACACCTGAGGAGAGTTTCATAGGGAAGAAGCCTGAGGTGAGTCATTTTAGGATATTTGGTTTCCTGACTTACTCACATGTCCTTTCTGAGAAAAGGACAAATTTTGAGCCCACAACAGAGAGAGGCATATTTGTGGGGTATGATGAGATTTCGAAGGCCTTCCACATTTATCTTATTTCTCCGAGGAAGGTTGTTATGAGGAGGGAAGTGAGATTTGAGGAGGAGTTGGCCTTTAGGAATTCTAGAGAGTCAGAGAAGAGAGTACAGTAGGTTTCCACACCTCTGGTAGTTTCACGGGTACCTTCAGTGTAGAAGACGGGTTCATAGGTTTTCAGGGTTACTGGACCACACAGTATAGGCACAGGTTCTCCAGTTTCAATGGTTCAGCCAGCAAGATGTTCGGGGACAGGTTTTGGGTATCAGGTTACAGGTTCACCGTACAAAGCTTCAGGATCATAGGGTTCACCAGTTGTTGGCACTCTAGCTTCTAGTTCACAGGTTACTGGGTTTCAATCTCTGGTAGTTCATCAGATGAGTACAGACCAATGTGGGAGAATTCTTTGGGGAAGAAGAATCCTAAGTGGATTTGAGACACCTTGAAGGAAGCACAGGAGTTTGGGACTCTTAGGGAGCCAGTGAGGGCTATTCAGATGCCAGACAGATTGGGTATGGCATTAGTGTCTAGTCTTCGTGATTCGAAGCCTTCTACTTTTGAGGAGGCCTCTTAGCATCATTTTTGGAGAGATTCCATGATGGAAGAGTACCATTCCATCATGAAGAATGATGTTTGGGAGATAGTTCTGAGACCTGAGGGGAAGTCAGTGGTGACTTCTCATTGGATTTACAAGCTAAAACATGATGCAGATGGTAGTGTGGAGAATTACAAGGCTCGGTTTGTGGCGCGGGGGTTCTCACATGTTAAGGGAGTTTATTATAATGAGACATTTTCATCGGTTGCTTGTTATACTTCTATCAGCGTGTTGATTTCCATTGTTGCGGAAATGGGTTGGAAGATCCATCAGATGGATGTGAAGACTGCATTTCTCAATGGAATCATACACGAGGAGGTTTATGTTGAGCAGCCTCGGGGCTTTGAGATTCATGGGAGAGAGTCTCATGTTTGCAGGTTGAAGAAAGCTTTGTATGGGCTGAAGCAAGCTCCTAGAGCTTGGTACTCCAAGATTGACTCTTACTTGCAGCGGATGGGTTTTCAAAAGAGTGAGGCAGATTCGAATCTCTATTTCATCATGGTTGGAGATGATCTGCTCATTCTTTTGTTGTATCTGGATGACTTATTTATCAAAGGAGGAGAGAGACCTATTGCAGCTTGCAAGAAATATCTTGCTTCAGAGTACGAGATGATGGACATTGGGTTGATGCACTATTTTTGGGATTGGAGGTTTGGCAGGAGCCTAGACATGTTTTCCTGGGATAGGGAAAGTATGCAGTTGATATTATAAGGAAATTTCATATGGAGGATTGCAAGCCGATGTCTACACCGATGGTCACCAAATGGAAGAAGATACATGCTTATGAGGGAGAGTTGGTGTATCCTACACTATATCATCAGCTCATTGGTTCTTTGATGTATTTGGTCAACTCTAGGCCATATTTGTGTTTTACAGTGAACACTCTTAGTCAATTCATGGTGGAGCCTAGGAGAGTGCACTAGGTAGTTGCAAAACATGTGTTGAGATAACTTGCAGGGAAAGTGGAGTATGGTCTGGACTACAGGAGATTGAATGGGATCATATTGATTGGCTTCACAGATTCAAATTGGGTAGGCAGTGTGGCAAACCAGAAGAGCACTTATGGATGTTGTTTTAGTTTGGGCTCGGCAGCAGTGTCGTGGTTCAGTTGGAAGTATTAGAGATTACATGACGGGCCTCAGCCTCTCAGACTACTCATTACATTACGTATCCCAACCATGCACTATATACTTCATGAAAGAAGTTACATGAGTAAACCATTCTCGGTTATGCCCATTATGAGAAAATTCCCGTAAACACCCATTATGAGAAACTTCCCATAAACACATGAGTTTAGTTGTCATTTAAGAATCTCTACCTTGACAATAAAATTTACTAATACTTTTCCCAATACTATTTATCACCTTTTTCTCAAACCAAGAGAAGCTACACACCATCATAACTTCTCTAACAATACTGGTTTTGTGAACATATCTGCACAATTTTTTTGAGTATGAACCTTTTTCAAATCTACTCCACCTTCACTAATGGATTGTCTTACAAAATGATATTTTATATCAATATGTTTAGTCTTACTATGATAAACACTATGTGTAACCAAATGTATAGGACTTTGACTGTCACAGAACACAAGCACATTGTTATGCAACCTTCCAATTTCTCTAAGAAGACCTCTCAGCCAAATTTCCTCTTTGCAAGCATGTGAGACAACAATGTATTTAGCCTTTGTAGTGGATAAAGCAACTGTTTACTGAAGCTTTGACATCCAACTTATTGCTCCACCTGCAAGAGTAAAGACATAACCTAATGTAGACATTCTCTTCTCCAGATCTCTTGTGAAATTTGAATCAACAAAACCGCATACATAATCATTGTTATTATTAAAGGTGATACAATAGTCACTTGTGCCTCTTAGGTACCGAATCATCTATTTCACTACATTCCAATGTTCTTTTCCCGTATTTTCCAGGTACTTACTAACAACACCTACTGCATGTAAAATATCAGGTCTAATACACACCATTGCATACATTAAACATCCTATTGTATTGGCATATGGTAAACAAGACATATAATCCTTTTCTTCAACACTACTAGGACACAAACCTGAAGAATGCTTAAAATGGGAAGCCAAAGGAATATTCATAAGATTTGCTTTGTTCATTTCGAATCTTACAAGTGTTTTCTCAACATACTTCTCCTGTAAAAAACTAAGCTTATTATTTATTTTGTCTCAGTGTATCTCAATACCTAAGATTTGTTTTGCAACTCCAAGATCCTTCATATCAAAAGTCCTATCCATCTAATCCTTCAACCTATTAATCTCATCCATGCTTTTGCTCACAATAAGCATATCATCAACATACAATACTAAGATAATGAATATGACATTCAACCTTTTGAAGTATAAACAATGATCATATTCACTTCTAGTATAACCTTGGCTCACCATGAAAGAATCAAACTTCTTGTACCATTTCCTGGGCGACTGTTTCAGGCCATACAATGATTTCTTGAGCTTCCAAAATAATCTACCTTTCTGATGCTACACAAAACCTTCTGGTTGTTCCATATAAATATCATCTTCTAAATCTCCATGTAAGAAAGTTGTTTTAACATCTAGTTGTTCTAACTCCAAATCAAGCAATGCAATTAGTGCTAACACAATACAAATATATACAAGCTTGACAACTAGTGAAAAAATCTCATGATAGTCAATACCTTCCATCCGAGAGTACCCTTTTGCGACCAATATGGATTTGTATATTTCAATCGTACCATCAACTCCTTTCTTCAATTTGAAGACCCAATTACATCCAATAGTTTTTCTATCTTTGGGGAGTTCAACCAATTCCCATGTCTTGTTTTTCTCCAGAGAATCCATTTCTTCTTTCATTTCCATCTTCCACTTAGCATTGTCAACACAATCAATGGCTTCCTAAAAACAAGAAGGTTCTCCATCATCATTAAATAAAACAGACGAAACAAAATCAGTATACCTCTTAGGAGGATTTCTCTCCCTTAATGATCATCTTGGTGTAGGTTGTGGGGTTTCCACATTTTCTTGAATTTCTTCATCTTCTATGACTTATCTCTCACCAGAAATTTCTTTTTGTTTCTTTGAGTCATTAGAAGATTGGTTCTCCAACTGAACTAGTTCTTTTGATATTACATGTTCCTATTCCACATAAACTCTTACATTTTTGTATTTAATCAAAGAAGATTCATCAAAAATTACATCTTTGCTAATGACAATTTTGTGGGCTACTAGTAGGATCCCACAATCTATATCCTTTCGTTATATCATCCTATCCAACAAAAATGCACTTCTTTGATCTAGGGTCTAACTTAGAACGCTGATTTTTAGGAGTAAGTGCATGAGCTTCACAGCCAAAGATTTTCAAATTTGAATAATCACAGGGATGACCGGTCCTCTTCCAGAATTTTACAATCTATTGCCATTGATGGTGATATATTTATTAGATAACAAGCAGTAGAAACTGCTTTTTCCCACAACTCTTACCCCAAATTATCATTATTGAGCATGCTCCTTGCTCTTTCTAGAAGAGTCATGTCCATGCGCTATGCAATGCCATTTTGCTAAGGAGTGTTAAATGACAACTAAACTAATGTGTTTATGGGAAGTTTCTCATGACGGGTGTTTACGGGAAGTTTCTCATAGTAGGCATAACCGGCAACGGTTTACTCATGTAACTTCTTTCATGAAGTATATAGTGCATGGTTGGGATATGTAATGTAATTAGTATTCTGAGAGGCTGAGGCCCCTCATTTAATCTCTCTTTCTTCATTAATAAACATTAATACTTTGTCTGCATGGATTTTTCCCCTTATGGAGTTTTACCACATTAATTCTAGAGTTTTAATGATGTTTATTTTTTCATGTGTAATTTGTGTAATTCTTCTATGAGACTATAACAAGTGGTATCAAAGCCCACATGTGAGAGAGACATCGAATTTGAGAAGAATACCACCGTTGAGAAGCCCGTGGAATACTGCAACCGTGAGCCTGTAGCCCGATCCCGCTGGAGAAAGGAGCATGTCCTGAAGGAATCAGGCAGTGCGTGAATTTGTTTGGATGGGAGAGTCTGTGCATAGAGAAGAAGCTCTGCAGATGAAGGAATCGACTCATGCGTGAAGTTTCATGGGCATGGATATTTTGTTGTTGGCAGACATGTTGCTTCCTGCTGCTTGGACGGAAGAGGTGAGGCACGTGCGTGGAAGAGAGACATGGAGGACATGGAGCTACTGGCGAATGTGGAGGAGCATGGAGTGAAAGTTTGTTGCTACTGGAGTCTGCCTTCACATGGATAAATACACTGAGAAGAGAAACCATTAACTACGTTGGAAGAAGGGTCGCTCACTGCAAAAAGGAGCGTCGTTGCTGTTGTTGGAGTCTCACAACCTTCGCGTGGAGAGACTCTGAAGAATACATCGTGTGAAGTTCTGCAGGTTCATGGGAAAAGGCTCATGCATGGAGAAGCAAGTGACTGGATGTAGATAAGCGTGAACACTGTTGTTGCTGGAGAGGGAACTGTTGGGTCATCGCGTGAAGAAGAAGGGAGCCCTATGATGGAGGATAGTGAAAGATGTGTGGTAAATAAATAAATAAACTTGTGATAGTTAGTCAAAAAGTTTGGATATATATATATATATATATANCATTTTGTTCGAATTTTTTTTTTAATTTAAATAATGTCTAGCACAATGTTTGAAATTGAAAAATTTAATGGTAAAAACAATCTTGAACTACGGAAATTAAAGATGCAGGATCTATTAGTTCGGCAGGGGTTACAAAGAGCCTTATACAGAAAAAGAAAGAAACCTCTAACTATGACAGATGATGAATGGAAGGAGTTAGATGCCAAAGCACTAAGCATGACTCGATTATGTCTTATGGATGATTTTTTATTCAACATTGTTGGAGAAAAATCAGCAGCAAGCCTATGGAGCAAGTTAGAAAGTTTGTATATGACCAAATCTTTGACAAACATAATTTACTTGAAGTGACAACTGTACAGTATGAGAAAATAAGAATGTACGAAGATAGCAGATTATTTGAATGTTTTTAATACTCGTATTTGACAGTTGAGCAGTATGGATGTTAAAATTGATGATGAAGATAAAGTATTCAATCTCTTATGTACTTTAACTGAATCTTGGGGTCAAGTAGTTTCTTCCATTAGCCTTAGTACAACTGATACTTTAGAATTTGACAATATGGTTGGAGAATTATTGTCTAAGGAATTAAGGAAGAAATCTAGTCTTGAAACCTCTTCACCAGAAGCTTTGGTTGTTAGAGGTCAATCAAAAGAGAAAGGAGAAAAGTCAAGATGTACTTCAAGGTCTAAATTGAAGGGAAGAAAGAGCAAATTAAAATGTTGGTTTTGGAACAAGACTGGTCATCTCAAGAAGGACTATTGGAAGAAACAAAAATCCAAGAAGGATGACTCCAAGTCACAGGAAAATTCTGTTAATTCTTTTGATTCATGTATGATTGATGAGGTTTTGTATGTTTGTAATATTTCTGAATACAATGAAGAATGGCTATTAGATTCGGGTGCTTCACACCATATTTGTCCTCATAAAGATTGGTTTGCTTCCTATTAAACAGTTAACGATGGAATAGTTATTTTAGGAGACAATCATTCATGTAATACTGTTGGGGTTGGAAGTGTTAAGACTAAAATGTTTGATGGAGTATGAACACTTATAGATGTTAGACATGTACTTGAGTTAAAGAAAAAAATAATTTCTTTGGGAGTGTTCAATTCTTGTGGACATAAGTTTACAGGTTTAAGTGGAACTCTAAAAGTTTCTAAGGGTGCTTTAGTGGTCATGAAGTCGCAAAGAACAGGAAACCTTTACAAACAGGTTCAAAGAACTCAAGTTAATGGTACTGCATTAGTATCTAAAGAAGAGTCAGGATCCATTCAGCTATGGCATTAGCGTCTTGGTCATGTGAGTGAAAAGGGACTTCGAGTATTAATGAATCATAAATTGCTTCCAAATTTGAAAACTCTAAATTTGATGTTTTGTAAACATTGTATACTTGGAAAGTAGTGTAGACAAAAATTCAAAGCAAGTAGTCATGTTAGAAAAGGTGTTCTTGACTACATTCATTCTGATTTGAGGGGTCCATCTCCTACCATTTCCTATGGGGTAGAAAATTATTATGTATTATTTGTAGATGATTTTTCTAGAAAGGTTTGGGTCTATGTCCTAAAAATAAAAGCCGATGTGTTTAACACGTTTAAACAATTTAGAGTTCTGGTGGAAAAAAGAATTAGCGGGACAATCAAGTGTTTAAGGACGGATAATGGAGGTGAAATTACTTCTTTAGAGTTTGAAAAATATTGCAAAGATGAAGGGATCGTAAGACAGAAAACAAATGTATACCCTCCTCAGCAAAATGGCATTACAGAGTGCATGAACATGACTCTTCTAGAAAGAGCAAGGAGCATGCTCAGTAATGTTAATTTGGGGCAAGAGTTGTGGGCAGAAGCAGTTTCTAATGTCTGTTATCTAATAAATCGATCACCATTAATGGTAGTAAATTGTAAAATTCTAGAAGAGGTATGGACTGGTCATCCCAGTGTTTATTCGAATTCAGTCTCTAGAAAAATCAGTAAATGTTTAGTTGACAAATTAATTTATAAGTTAAGTCAAGTCATATTTTAAGTTGATTCTAAAGCAGTTGACCACAACCAACAGTATAATCACATGATCACACATAGTAAGCAGGAAACATAAGACATTGTAGGCATCATAAATCCTCTCGACAAAAGGAGACAAAAGCATTCAAGAAAGAGACATTGGACATCACACAGGAAAGAGCTTAACCCATAGATGATGGCACAAGAACAATTAAATTGATTGTGCCCTGTAATGCAGAATTGTAGAGAGGTCCTTAGGTTGAAGGTAGAGAAATCATAAGTTGGAAGAGGGTAGAAGGTAAGACACTCACACCATGGAGTGTTGTGTAGGAATGGAGTGAGCTAGTGTTGAAGACTCACAGGCTACACATGCACCTACTAGATTGAAGGCAGAGGCTAAAGAGTAACATGTCACGATATATGCTTGTATATATGTGTCTTCTTGTCCAACTAGTATATGTTGTGGTTGAATTATCTATGCAGATCAGTATGCATGGTTGATGCACAATGAGGACTACTTCAACAGGAGTAAAGACCCAAGACGTTATTGCACATCTCTTTGTTCTCTTTGAGACAAAGAAGAGTTTTGGGGTGGGGGTATGTTGAGGGGACTCTTTCGGCCCCTTAAATTTCATCATATTAATGTAATGATATATTAAATACAACTCAATTGGGTGATTATTTGGATCAGGTGCAACCACCCAACCTATGGTATCTTTGTATAAATAATCCACTCAAGCATGAATACAAGCGGTTGGATATCCTTCCCCATATTTCATCTTAATGGTTATTGTGTGTGCATTATGCTCTTCTTGAACTATGGTTGAAGTCGAGGCTTTCAGCAAGGCTCTAATGTTTACTCCTATAACATGTTTTCTTTGTTTGTATTGTATATGGAGTTTTACATAACATTATTCATGGTCAAGTTTATAAATTGCTCCAAAAACATAAATCATATTTTTAATTTTACTAGGTGTATATAACCTACCCATCCATGTTTGAGTTTGTTGACGTCGTAGAAATAAACACATATTCTTGCATGTTAGTCCCACTCAAAGTGTATTGTTTTGTGGATGCTATGATTAATAATATCAACATATTATTTGTACAATGTTTCTATTTTTTATTTTGTGGATTCTATGATGAACAAGTGCCACTGCATGGCGATGTCCCTGTTGTTGATGAAAAGTAACCTAAATTGTAAGAAGATTTGTTTATGGACAGTCTTTCCCAAATATTTAAGGGCGTTCTACTAAATAACTTTAGTAGAATGCTCTTCCATCTAAGCAAGTGCTTGACATTTATTAAAATTAATAAAATTTATATACGGTTGATGGCACATCAAATTTGGTGTTGTATATAGACTCAATCAGCAAAGAGTTAAATTTAAAAGGTTCAATTTCACAAATACTGAATCTATTATAATAAGGAGCAACATGTTGGATGTTGTTGTTATTAGTTAATTACTTACATCATATTGCCCTTTTCATGCCATTCGAGTAAATTTCCCCAACTTGATCTTCTTAAAATCTATCCATCCCTACATTTACATTATCCTTAAGATTGTTTTTGTTCTTTTTTTAAATTAAATCATATATGCATGTCAAGTATCATGAAAAATAACAATGAACCATTTTAGAAATCAGATATTCAAAGAGATCATATATAATTAGGAGAATGAAAAAGGCGACGAATTTGTGAGAAGTTATTAGCAAAAATAAATATGTGTTTTGCTATAAATTGAATAGAAAGGAATAAATGTATGCCTATAAGGAGGCATTGATGAGGAATCGAAGTTGCTAAAAATAGGCCTTTTGACATGGGAAATTTAGGGAGGCAACATAAGAATGTGCACAACATCAAGCTAAAAAGAAGCAATGATATGGTTGGGTATATCAAGTTATAGAAGGATGATCCAACAAAGATCAGTAAAAAGTTGAGGCATGAGACTTATATTTAGTAAGAAGATGGGGATAAAGTGGACGACAAAGCGATGTCTAGTAGTAATAACAACACATAAGGGTCTCAATGCAGACGAAGGAACACATGAGGTTGTAGGTGTTCTCGATGAACCCTTGTAGGGTATTCTATATGCGAACACCATATAGCCAAGGCATGTTTAAGAGTATAAAAAATAATAATAATAATGCTAATACATGTCGATAGAAACACAAAAGCAAGCCATTTTAATAAGGAAGGAAAATGATACTACAAAGGAAATATGGGATGGAAAGATACCAAGATAATGCTCTAAGCATTGGGAGAGTATGCATCCAACAATTGTGATAGGGATACAATCAACACCTGAAATAGACAATAAGTCACTTAAGCATCAACAAAAGGAATATAGGAGATGGTGGCTAACATTGGTGATGCACTTTTTTATGATATTGAAAAGTGAATACACATGCACATTTGGAATTAAGTCAGTAAAAATGTTTCTTCAAGCAGTGCCTCTTGAGTGGTCAGGGGATGCTATTGCAATATATTAATGAAATATTGAATGCTATGTTTGCTCTAATCGTAAGCCATAGGTTTCATGACCTCTTTGAAGCATACAAGACTCGATGACAAAGGTGTAAAAATGAACTTAGTGTATTTTCATGGCTAAATGAATCTTGCACAACCAAACATTTTCCAAATTTTCAAAATATTTGGTTACCAATGGAGATGCAGGATGTCATGAACAGACAAAATCATATGTTGGGTGGAAATTTTACCATGTGAATGTTACACACAAGGAGGAAAACATGCCTATGCTAGCTTATGAGGCTAGTTTAGGTAGAGAAACCAATACCATTTATCTTTTAGTGAACTTCTTGATAGTTGTTGAAGCATCTTGCAATCGCGTCATTTTCACTTCAACTTAGCTTGAAAACTCAACTATTCTCAATTTTCCTAAATTAGCACTTGATTTTCTTATTGAAATGGATTCAACGTTTCAAACCAAACATAGTATTTTTTAATTAATATTATTCTCCATAATTTAAAATTTTATGGTTTATTTCGCAGATTTCATCTAAATTTGAATATTTAAATCCTAGGATGTTTGTAGAATTCCCTTTTAAGAAACAATGAGTAAAATCCAAATTAAGGTGAGTCACTATGGACTTTTTTACACCATTCATAAAATAAAAAAATAGAAAAAACAAGATCATTCTTTAAATGAACGGGTAGGCACTACACCAATCATGACAATATACCTGGAAGATTGATGAACAAAAAATAGTGAAAATACTCACTAACAATATGACATGATAGCAACCAAATTATTTGGAAACAAACAAAATAACATGAAATGATTTAAATAGCAAGTTGCTTGCATTTCCAAATGCAAACCATGGTTTACAAAAGTAAATGAAATTGGAGTGTTCAGGTTCATCATGAAAATAACGTTAGACACCAACATGTACAATGAAAATCCCTAAAACACTAGAATCAATGCTGACAATGCTCACAATAACATTAGACACCAACATGTACATGAAAATCCCTAAAACACTAGAATCAAAATAAAAATATAGGAAGAATGAGAGCAACGCATTTTCATTGACGTCTTGTTCAAATATTGATACGGTTGCAGGCCATGCACAAAAAAGACCGACACATATTATCACGTTCATATGTGGAATACTATTTCACCGTATGGGAAAGCAGATTTTGAAACATAAAAATACACTTATCTTGATGCTAAGGTTTCTCCCAAAGCTTTTAGTTGTCTTCCACGTTGTCCCTATGCGATGCGATAACAAGCATGACAGTTGGATCATTGTGGTGTAAAACATATGGAGTCTTAACAAAGTTTGAAATGACATATGTTTTCTGGCTTTTGTGAACTTGGCCCACTTCTCCTCACTTGCCTGACAACGGACTCCCACTCCAACATCTATAAGACAATTTATTTTATTGGGCCCTCGAAAAGAGAATTCATGGTTTTATTTATGTTTTTTCCAAATAGAGCCAAAACTATAGCATTAAAACATTGTGTTTCGATTACAAGCGACCAATCAAGCTTTATGTTAGCTATATGAAACTTAGATCTCTCTCGTTATCCTCCACAAATTATTTCTACATAAATAATTTGAGAGTGAATGGGGTGTTGTTTCGAGAGATTTATTTCACACTTCATCACTTCAAAGTGCACAAGTAATATGATTAAGTTGTTGGATTTGAGCACAAGGAGAGCATACTATTTAACAAAGGAAATATTTGTTGAAATAATGGGGGCATTCAAATTCTTGGATCTATAATTTACACTCGCTTAAGAGTGAAAAGAAGATCCATAATTGGGGATCTTTGGAAAGGCAAAAAGAAATAGGTATTCCCATTCCTGACACAATCCAATCGCTTCAACATCTTGAGTGTCACAACTTCCATCACATGTTTATTTTGGTAAGAAAAACATTATGATACTATGCATTTGTGTTCACTAGGAAATAATTTTGTTATATTATTATATTTTAATTTTTTATTTTAAACAAGTATTGGGACATTAATTAGTTTTTGGTTTGCTACTAAATGCAAGAGTAGAGAAGAGATCCCAATCGACCATGTTTAAACTCTCCATCGTTCAATGTTCAGAAGGTAATTGTGGTCCTACATGATCTAGATGATATGGAAATGGTCGTGTTATGCTAGTTGCTTGAGACAACTCCTACCCTTAAAGCCATGGATGTCCAAGTACCATGACATGAAGTTGGGGAAGAAGAAAAGTACATGAACTTCTCAAAAGAATTGGAGGTTTTGGAAAGAGATTCTTGAGCATAAGTACTTGTTGTTGAATTTGAGTTGCGAGAAGGGTTGCTTGTAAACATATTTAGAAAATGTTAGAAACATATTAATTTATGTATGATAAAAATATTGTAATTCATAACAAGGGATATCTAATGAATTTTGAATTTGATTAATGTGGTATTGTTTGTCTTAATGGTGTGATTGTGTAAGGAATTGGGGGCACATCCCCATAACTCGAACCGAACAATATGCCGCCCCTTGATTATTTGTAGTCGATGATGAAGTACAATAAATTAAATAATTCTAGACCTAGTTGTTTACAGTTAGAACTTAAGTTTGTTAGGAGATTTGTTAAACGTTTAATTTTCAAGCAATTTTATTAATATATATATAACTTTTTTTATGTATTTAATGGGCTTCACAAAATATGCTACCACTTTTATTGTTACTAAATCTATTCCAACGTGGATTTACCTACGTTGTTGATGAAGAGTGTCATAAATGGGGACGAATGCAGGTATTCAATGCCTTGCAAAGAGAGGATAATTTGAACAAATTACAGAGGTTGGAAGATTCATTGATACCTCAGTATATTGCCCCAATTTGACAGTCATTGATACCCCTAGATTTGTTCTCAAGGTGTGGAATTATGTGTTCTTATTTTTTTATTCAATAGATTGAAACAATAGAAAATGAAACTAACATTTTAAAATGGCATGTTGACGACAAGATTGAAACATCTACTCAGTTGATATATATATTGTTTCATCCAATTGTTTTTTTATGCATCAAACATCTAAACGTTATAATTTTATTATGAAGACTATGGTAAAGATCAAGACTAAGGGAAAGATCCTACGATTAAGGTAAACATTTCCTTTTATGCAAGAAGAGAGTATGGTCAAAGATTTGAGATTGTTGATAGAAGAAATTGATTCAACATAAGTATATTTTGAGTATCATATACTCCCATGCACATATCAAAATGTCCTAAATGAACATGAACAAAGTACAAAGTAACATGAACAAATTAATTGACATACATGGTTAGCAAGTTTTTTAGCAATTTTATGTGCAACTCCATACAATGCATCCCTGTAGATCAAGAAGTTTTCATCCTTGTGGATCAAGAAGTTTTTCAAACACAAAGCAAAGCTAAACTCAATAGGTTATAGCAATCATTTTTTTGAGTTGGCATGACAATACGGTGTAGTTTTAGGTGGTGCTATTATGCTTTTGTTAGTTTATGGTGATGCTAGTGGTAGTGTCAAGGGAAGCGTAAAGTCCATAGTAGCAAGATGTTGCATTAGATACACATGCAATATATCAAAAGCTGTTATGTTTTACTATGTTTACTAAATTCCATTTGCAAAATATGAATTAATGTAGACTTGAATTGCATTAAAAAATGTCATTGTTATACATATTAACACTTAACATTCTCGTGAATACATTAATTATAAACGTTGGATGAAGCCAATCTTGTAATAAGACTTCGAACTTATTGCCTAATAACGTAATGAATAAAATGATTTTTTTATTATGTTGGAAAAGATATATGTGATTTTCTATGTTAAAGAATAATAGATATTGAAAAAAATAAGAAGTCCAAGGGTAAACTAAAACTAAGTGAAGAATGAATCGAATACAAATTCCCTACCCGATACGGTATCTGAACTTGGATCTGGTATCTGAACTGAAACAAACCTCCTATGTTTTTCAAGTCGAGTCAACTTATCTCTCTGGTGGGTGGTGCTTAAGTTTTATCATGGTTTCCTCTGTTTTTTTTAATCTGTAGAGGTTGGAACTCATTGATACATGCACATGGAAGTATATCAGAACGAGACCAGATTTATTGGTGGGGGATCATTACAACTGGGGACCAATGTGCAACCTTTGTGGCTCATGTTTTGGTCAACATTTTGAGGGTTATTTCATGTGTCTAGCATGCCTTTCTTTTTTGGGGATTCATTCTTGTAGCATATTTCGGGACCTGGTATTTGTCTGGTATTTTTTTACGATCAGTGTTCACGATGTCTAGGAATAACGGGAAGGCCACGCTAGCGCGGTCAAGGAGAAACATGGAATCTGAGGAGTGGTGGGAGCGGGAGGTGTTGTCAAAACCTATTGAACACTACTAGGAGATATATTATAACCTACATCCGGAACGACAACCTTTACCTATGAAGGGGGGTTTTTTACCCACGAAAAACCCTGTGACTGAGTTTACTAAGGGGAATGTTCCAAGGATAAGG
Source organism: Pseudotsuga menziesii (assembly GCA_001517045.1). Classification (NCBI taxonomy): domain Eukaryota; kingdom Viridiplantae; phylum Streptophyta; class Pinopsida; order Pinales; family Pinaceae; genus Pseudotsuga; species Pseudotsuga menziesii. Next base: position 674,573 of record LPNX010621225.1, read on the forward strand.
AAAGGGGTTTGAACAACAATCCTAGTCCTCCATAGGGTATTTTTAGTCGGATTAGTCCTAGGCACAGATGCAAGTGGACCTACCTGGTCTGTATCTGTAATATCCCAACTGATATTATATTGTGTTTTGATAATATGTTTGTTGTTTCAGTGCTTCAGTTGTGCTAGAAATATAAATAAAATGTGCATACAAAAAAATGTTGTGCCAAAAGTCCCTAAAATATAGCTAATCTGGAGAAATAATAGGAAAAATACTTTCAATGAGAGAAGGTACACATACCAATAATAATAGTGTTGATAGTCTGTCAATATATAGGAGGCATGCAAGTCATGCAAGTGAGATAAAGAAGATATAGTGCTCCTCTCCAATAGTTGATGCCCAACTGAGAAAACGACCTTCTTCTATTGTTCTTGACGTTTTTGAGGCAAGGATGGTCCGTTGTTGTTGAAACTTGCTAGAGATGATGGCACAAGTCCTCTAGAGAGATAAGGAGACACATGCAAAATTTCTGACTCCTCTAGGCACCTTAGTGAATTGATTTATCCTAGATGGGTGACGCCCTCTTCCGTCCTTGTTTTGCTGGTGAATGCTTCGAATGTGCCAGGAATGGAATGATAATCACCCTGTATAGTAGTGTGCCCCTGTGAGAAGAAATATGGAATCATTCATAAGATTTACTGAGTTTTTGAGATCTAGAGAATAGTTCTGGGATTTCTAGCTATTTCCCAACAACAAAACGTGAACCTGGAATAAACTCTCTCTCTTCCTCTTGGATTGATGAATGAAGAATGAAGAAGATGATGAATAGCTTATGATAGACCTGGATGATCTATTTGAAAGTGATTAGGGCAGATAACTTTCACTGTCGAAACCACTTGTTATCTTAAGACCTTCGTCTCCAACCCCAACTTGATGTTGTTGCACCTGTTGTTGTTGCTCTGGAAACCAAACTCAATAATAATAATAATAATGGATGATCCTTTTGGTTCAATGACCCTTCTTCTATAGCTTTAGCATGTAATTTTAGGGTTTTCATGTCACTTTTAGGATTTTCACTTTACTTTTTGCATGCATGCATTTCTAATTTCTCGTTGACTTTAAGCCTGAAGAAATAAGGATTTATTTACCATACTGATGACTTAATACTGAATGAATGCTCTACTCTACTCCTGTTATTATATGTCCTCGTTCAACTTCATTTTCCTGTAGTACCCGCTCGAACCTATGGGAATTAATTAGGTTAGCGGGTGTTTTTTATGCTTAAGTAAAAGAGGACATTACAGTCCTCCCAGCATGAAATTGCTTGTCCTTAAGCAACTACAAAATAGGATGTTGCAGTACCTATTATCCCTCCCATGTGGCGTATTCAATAGGTAATTCCTTCCATTTTACCATGTATTCCTGAATTACCCTGTTTTGGAGTTTCCTTTCTCAAACCTGTATAATTCTCTCTGGAGTCAGTGCTAGAAGCCCTTCATCATCTAAGGGAGGAAGTTCAGTGGATGGAGCAATGTGTTGCCCTACTATTTTCTTGAGATTCGATACATGAAATACATTATGAATTTTACTTTCTTTTGGAAGGTCTAGTTCATAAGCCACCTCTCCAACCTTTCTGACTACTTTGTAAGGACCATAGAAGCAGGGTTTCAACTTCTCTACCTCTTTTTTCTTGAGTTAAGATTGCTTGTAAGGTTGTAGTCGTAAGTATACCAAATCTACTACCTCAAAACTACGCTCGACTATGTGTCTGTTTGCATATAACTTCTGTTGGTTTTGAGCTGCCTATAGATTCTATTTTAGAGCTTTAAGAATATCTTGATTGTCCTGTACCCAATATTTTTCCTTAGGTGTTTTGTTATCTCCGAAGACTAAATCTGCAAAATTTAGTGCCTCGTAGCCATATAAATCTTTGAAAGGAGCCATCCTAATAGACATATGGTGAGTGGTATTATACCAGTACTCCCCTAGGTGTATCCATTTAATACATGTCCTTTGTTTCCCTGCTACATAATTTCTCAAATATCCCTCAATCCATTTGTTGAATTTCTATGTTTTCCCATCACTCTGAGGGTGATAACTTGTGCTAGTAGCTAATTCTATCCCCACTAATATGAAGAGCTCCTACCAGAAGGCACTGGTGAGGAATTGGAAAACTCACATGTCGGCTCTAAAAACCTTTTTATTTCAATATCATCTTCAAAAACTTTCCATTTCTTTACATTATCAGGCACAAAAGGTCTGTACCTAACCTCAATAGGATACTTTAGCTGTGTTGTTTTAGGAATCCTGAAATGTGTGGCTGCTAGGGCAAGAGAATCAACAGTTTGCTTATGATCCCTAGGAATATAAGTGATATTAAAAGCAACAAAGTAATTGTCTATCATATCCCATAGTTCATTACGGTACACTTTCAGAAATCTTGTTTTACTTGATAGTTGTTCCTTACTTGCTGAACAACCAACTTGGAGTCGCCATACACAGAAACCTGTTGAATACCTAATATTTTGCGGCTTTCAAACCTAACAACAAAGCTTCATATTCTGCAGTATTATTGGTGGTAATAAATTCCAATTTATACATTAACCTTACTGCTTCACCACCAAGAGATATTAGAAGAACTCCTGCTCTAGCACCTTCCTTGCATGATGATCCATCAATATACATTTGCCAAAGTTCATCTTCGTGTTCCCTAGTGCATTTGATTGATTTTTCTTTTTCAACCTGTAATAAACCAGCAGTATCATTATCATCACTAAAATGCAACATACAAGTACCCAAATCCTTTTCAACAGCATATAAGGGGTGATTTGTAGGGTTCTTGTCACTAGTCACAATATAAGCAAATTGTAACTCTCTATACAACCTGATATATATCAGCATCATATATCAGGGTTCTTAGGATTTTGAACTACTTGCTTTGGCCCTGATCTTAAATTTAAGGTTTTCTTTGGATCGGTCTGATATATATCAGCAGTTACAGCAGTCACTTCAAGATCTAAATCATTTTCTATTTCAAACACATCAGCATCATAATATTCTAAGTTTAAAAAACTTCTTCAGTCACAAAACCTTCAATCAACTGTTCTCCAAAATAATTCATATTCTGATCTGGATCCTCAAAGAACTCTTCCTCTTCTATTTCTCCTTCATCCACTACATTATTCTGAAGTGGTGGTGGCATTTTTTGATCCTCAGCTTCCCTCCTTTCTCGTTGTATATCATTTTTTCTTCTTTCTCTGGGACTGAAATGAGGTACAAACTGTCTTCTGAATTGGTTTGGATTATTAGGGTTTCTGTCCCCCTCTTGAACAGGTTTATTTGAATTTTTCTCTAATTCCAATTTGTTTAGTTTGGCTGTTAAGATTTTCACTAGCTTTACCATCTCATCAATCTTACCCTCTATAGAATGAGATGTTGAAACCCCTGGAGCTGCCTCCTTCTTACCCTTCCTGTCATATATCTGTTGAGATGAGCTTCCCTTCAGTCTATTAGAAGCTAATATATTATACTCTACTTCTAATGCTGACTCCTGCATGTTAAGTAAAGTAACAGGTCTTCTTTCTCTCAAGAGTAGGGAAAACTCATGATAAAAAGCATTGGCATAAGTGAGTTTTGTAGAAGTTTCTGAAGATTTAATCTCTGCAGGGATTCTACCATACATTTTATTGAACCTCTTTGAGAAATCAACTATAGTCTCGTCCTTCTTTCTTCTAAGGGCTCCAAACTCTGTAATGTAATATGTGTGATCCTTTGTATCACCCCACTGTCTCATGAAAACATCCTAAAGCTCTTCTATTATAGTAATAGAATTTGCAGGTAACTCTCTGAAACATTTTCTGACCTCTCCATCAAGACTCTGTATGAACATCCTCATCCACACATCATTTGCTTCGATATTCTGATTATTTGCACAGCTAAGAAATGCATCCCAATGCTCCTCAGTTGTGGTCTCACCTTGTCCATTAAACCTAGGTAAATATTTTTGGTAATATCCCCCAGGGAGAGCATTTAAAGGTTGAGGCAAAACTAGAGGTGCATACCTAGCTTCCACCATTCGGTCCATCATATCTAATGGCTGATTTTGGGCTGCCATCTTTAAGTTGACTGGTTTAGATGATGGAAAGACTTGACTAGAACTTGGTTGAAAAGGAGTTTTACCAACTTTGAGGTGAAATAAAGGGATTTTTCCAGGAGATAAAGTCTTTGATTTCTTGAAAGATTGAGGATCGGTAAAAACCTGAAAATTACTAACAAGGATTGTAGGCTTCAACCAAGATGAATCTTGTTCTTCTCCCTTCAAAACAGAAAAAGGTGATGATATGTCTAGTTGATCAGGGTTACATAGGGCTGGTGATGACTGAGACCTTCTGATTTTCCTAGTCGTTTTCAATATATGTTCTAGGTCTTAGACACCCAGTTGTAAAGGTGAACTAGGTCTACTTCTTGTTCCAACTCCTTTAGTAGCCACTGTGAAATACTGGTAAAAAGTAGTCTTTAAAATTTGCTAGTTTAAGTTCACCTCTCAAAACCAGTGAAATGATGAGTATCCCAGGTAAAATAGGCTTTCAGCTTCATCCCCGGAAACAGCGCCAAATATGTTTGTGCCAGAAATTGTTCTCAGACTACGAAAGAACAAGCCAACACAATCTCAATAAACACAATTAAGTAAAATAGGTTTTTCTAGGGTTTTGGTTGTACAGTTTGTAGACAAGAGGGTAGAAACTTCATGAAACTAAATCAAACACTAAATCATGTACATTTGAAGAACTGAGATGCATAACATATAAACTATAATCCAAACACAATAATCACAGTACTGAATTCCACCCACAGTCAACAAGCATTTCATGCATAAAAAACTTAAACAAGAAATGAGAATATCAACTGAGTGATTAACACAAATCAGAAATGAAACCAGTCAAAAGTCTAAATAGGGATTATAGTTGCATATGTTTCATAATTCAGTCATAAAAAACACATAAGAGTTTTTACACTTAGCTCATAAACCACAGCTTGATAGACTCCCCTTGCAACAAAAATCGAACCCTTGGTCCTTTCCCGGACTTACATTTATCGTGTTCCTTCAAAAACAGTTACATAACTGAACCAAAACTACTTTTAGGTCATCTATCGAATTGTTCAATATAAACTATCATTATACAAAAATGAAATAACTTTTTTAAACTAAATAATAACTACTCTTCTTAAAGTACTTTTACAAGTCTATTGTTGCCTTTGCTAAAAGAGCAATTCCCTCTAAAGCCTGGGTTTTCCTTTTGGCTTTCTGGTGATTTGCTTCCAAATCTGCAACTCTTTTTGTCAGCTCCTCATTCTGCTATGTCAACTCTTGAATAGTTTGTTTTAATTATGTAGATAGGCTCTCTATCTGTCTCTTTCTTTTGAAAGCCTCTTTAGAAACTGAAATCAATTCCTGATAGTGACTATTTACTTCTTTCAAATCTTCTCTCAGTCTTTTATTTACAGTCACTGATCCTTCATTACTTTCACGCAGGTACTCAATTTGATGCTTGTATTGCTTGATACTCCTCTGCAAATTTTCATTTTTGAAATCAATGCATTTTCCGTCTAATACTGGCTGCATTCCTTCAGGTATCCAAGGGATTTTCAGCTTCCTAAAAATTTCTTCATCTTCTTCCATATGCTCTGACAAGGTCATAGGAATTTCTGAATACTCTTTAGCTTCAATATTGCGCTGAGCTAATTTCTCAGCCACCTCTCCTTTCTCTATACAAGAGCTCTTTAAATCATTTTGATGTTGTTCTAGAATCATCTTCTTTCGAACCTCCATGAATATTTCTGAGATCTTTGGTATCAGTGAAAATTGGTTTATTTTCTAAAACTATTTGTTTTTTACCCTTCATAATCTTTTTATTTTCATCTTCACTGTCTTCTAATTTCTCTTGAGATGAAGAACCTTCAATTACTGTAATCTTCTTTTCAGCTAGTTTAGGGTTTAACATCTTCTTCAGATTTAATCTAAGTTTGTTCTTTGGCCTTGTCTTGGGGCTCCAAACTGCTCCAACTTCTCCTAACATTTTCAAAACTTTCCCTTGATGTGTAATAGAAGCTAGTTCAACAAATTTCATTTTCTTCCTCCGTGACATTGTCTCTTCTTCAGCATGTGTATGTATCTCTAGTTTGATATGAACCCTAGTTTCATTAGATAATGACCTTTCTTCTTCTTCAGAGAGTATTGTAATAGGAACTTGTTTCTACTCTTTTACATCTTCCTTTACACCTTGATTCAATTCTATAGGTAAAGTATCTTCTACAGGCTCGATTTCCTTCACTTCTGACTTTGAAACTTTGTTTTCTTCAATATTAATTTGCTGTTCAATTTCAATGTTTTCATCTTCTTGGTTCAAAGATATTCCTGGTTCACTACCTTCTTCATTCTTGACTGTGACTTTATTTTTAAGTTTCTTGATCAAATTCTGACCTTTATCTAACTGTCTCTTCTAAGACTGCTCTTCCTTCTCTGTTTGGAAACCAAACCAAAATAGGAAATATTCCCATGTCTTCTCTCTTTTCTGAAGTACAGTGCTTATGACCAGTTTTATAAGCCCATGATGAAATACTGATTGTTTGGTGTGATCCTAATGTTCTTTCACCCTGCTAGACATCTTCTGTGAACTTTTCAAGAAGAAGATTGGGAGATTCATTTTGGATTCATGGCTGAGATGTTGCAAGAATCTAAAATGATACTTAAAAACAAAAGCAAATCTCCCTTCACAAGTGATATAACTTTGTAGGATTTTGATAGGATCTATCCATTCTAGTTTAAATTTTTGAATAGGTACTCCCTTTCCCCAATCTCCTGCTACATCTGGAAGTAAATATTTATGAGCATCAAAAGTGAAAGGTACTTTTTTAAACCAGTATTCACCCTCATCTAAAATATCTATAGCTTCTGCTAACAATCCCCTGGTCAGTTTAAAATTCAAAGTATCAAAAGTCACCATATCCTTATCCAAACATTGAGCAAATTTATAAGAGACTTTTGAGTGATATCCTTCAATTCTTTCAAAAAAGACTAACCACCCTGCCTCTGAAAATAGTTTTGCACAATCTAGAAAAGTTTGAACCCAGCTCATGTTGGAAGGTTTTGCTCTATTGGTCTTACCACTTCTTTTCATTTTGAATAATTGTGAAATTGCTTTTGTCAATAAAAAAAACTCTAAATCTCTTCAAGTCTTGACAATCTGACAGACAATGCTATATTGGGAAACCTAAAACCAACTCTCTCGTTTAAACTGATAAATGCCTTAATTCCATTAACAGAGAATTCGTCATTTAGTATGAATTAGGTTTATATACTAATAATCTTCATTCAATTCTGTCATTAATCCTTTGCTTAGTAAAAACCCAAATTCATATACTTTGATATCAATTCGTAGCCTACCTGTCAAAGTGATGAATCCAGGTGTTGAAATCATGCTTTCTTGACTGTAAGGTGTCCAATTGCATTCCTCAATCTTCTCTGACCACTACAATAACTCCAAACAATCGCTCCTCAAAGCCCTAGATTTGTGACCTGTTTCAAAATTTGATTACACACTGCTAATTCTTCGCCACGAACTTCATCTAATCTTCGTGCACTTCATGGGATACGGAATACAAGGCAAATTTGTCTCATCATGTTTAATCATTATTATTCCATCACTCCGCAACAGACCATCGAGACTCGCCCTCATAATGATCTGCTTGAAATATTAACACCTGTCACAATGATCATTCTAGAGGAAACATGTATCAAATCCATCAACCAAGTATGAATGACATCTCATGTGTGAAAATTTTTAAAAAATCTGAACCAAAAATGATGGTTTTTGAACTGCGCGATTTTCTTGTAGCGCATGTGTGTAATTTTTCCAGGCTTGTGCTACAAGAAAGTTTGCTTTAATGATTTTCAAAAATATAACTCATGATAATGGTTTAACCTTGGTTAAAGAACCTTGATCAAGACTTTGTGCTATTTTTTAAGACCTTTTAATTCATATAAACATTCTATAAGCCCTCTAACTATGAATTCTAATCAATCAAACCAAAATTTGAAATAAATAAGACTATGAAATCTCTTAAATATAAACATGAAAATTAAAGGAAAAGATTAAAACTAACCTAAAAACTAAATATTTAAAAAGAAATGAACCAAACCAAGCTTTAAATCACAAATAAATGCAATAAAAACGAAAAGCAAAAATAGGCTATAACACTTCCCACCAAATACTGCCTGAATTTTGTTAAGGCGTGTAAGATTGATAGCATTTCCTTATCATATATAGAGTAGTGGCATTCATAATCTTTAAGTTTATGGATTTCAAATGCAATCAGGTGATGGTTTTGCATCAATACTGCCCCTAGTCCCTCTCCTAAAGCATCACACTCGACTATGAATGGCTACGAGAAATCGAGTAGTGCCAAAACGAGACTAGAACTCATAATTTTTTTCATTTTTTCAAAGGTATTTTGTGTCCCTTTTGTCCATCTGAATGCCCCTTTCTTTGTAATATCTGTGAGTGGTGCGGTCAATTGAGAAAATGTTTATACATACCTCCTGTAATAAGTGCAAAGGCCCAAAATCCCTTCAATTTTGTTACATTTTTGGGTGTACGCCAATCCAAGATAACTCTAATATTTTCCATGTGAACCTTTACTCCATTTGTGCTTATAATATGCCCTAGATATAACATCTCCTGCATACCAAACTCACATTTAGACATTTTTGCATAAAGAGACCGTTCTTCCAGAATTCCCAGAACCTCATCCAAGTGTCTCAAATGCTCCTCCCAAGTTTTATTGTAATTTAAAATGTCATCAAAGAACACAAGTAAAAATTTATGCAACTGAGCCTTGAAGGTGTGGTTCATGCAAGATTGGAAATTTTCCAGGTGTCGGTGAGTCCAAAATGCATGACTAAGAACTCATAATGACCATAGTGGCAACAGAATGTTGCTTTTGAAATATCTTGATCCCTCACTTGGATCTGATGATACCCTGATCAGAGATCAATCTTTGAGAAATATTTTGACCCTTGTAACTCATCCATCAATTCATCAATTATGGGAATGGGATACCTGTTTTTTATGGTTTTCTTATTGAGGTCCTTGTAATCGGTACACATCTGTAAGGTGCCATATTTATTTTTTACCAAAACCACCGACGATGAAAATAGGATAGAACTCATTCATATGTAACCTAACTCCAACAATTCTTTGATTGTTTTCTCTATCTCATCTTTATACCTTTTGGAATGTCTCTACGGAGTGGTGATACTACATGTGTTCCCTCCTCTAAATCAATAATGTGCTTGAACCCTCTGTCTGTCGGTCGACCTTCTAGAATATCTCTAAATACTCTCTCATATTTCTGTAGTAATGCTTGTATATCTACTGGAGGGTTTCGAAAAGTGACAAAACATTCGACCGACCACTCTATGTCTCCCTGTCTAAGTACGGACTCCATCCTCTATGAGTATACTTGCTTGGGGGGATAAGTGTTCATGCCTCTCAAGACTGCATGTTTTCCATCATGTCCCCAGAATTCCATTTGCATTTCCCTATAATCCGTAGTATATTTCCCTATAGAGTAGAGCCATTGAACCCCTAATACTATATTAGTATATGTTACATTTACCACATAAATGAGTAGGACATATTTTAGTTCCCCAGTGTGACATTTAGTTTGGGAATCCAATGGTTGTATTCCATGTTGTTCTTTCCTGCTACCGCTACTGTGAATCCTTCAAATTACTCTGTATGAATAGGCCACTTAGCCACCCATGCTGCATCAATGAAATTGTGCGCCGCACACCCCCCCCCCCCCCCCCCCC
>LPNX010621225.1:684529-736734 GCA_001517045.1 Pseudotsuga menziesii
AATGTAGCTATAACTCCACCTGGTGATTCCTTCTTAAGTGACTCCTGCTCTGTTGTCCTCAATTCCTCGGTTGTCTCCTGTTTCGACTCATCCACATCGCTATCTGAATAGAATTATATATAGTGTGCTTTCACTTTCCTTGTGCACCTATGACCTGGAATCCATGGTTCCTGATAAGTGAAGCACAATTTATTCCTTCTCAGTTCCTTCCTTGTGTCATCATCTACCCAATTTTTATTTGGCCATTCTTATTGGAAGGGTTTCTTGTCCTTGTCTTTTATTGGGAAATTTTTCTTAACTGGAAACTTGTTCTTGGGAACTGAATATTGTAGATCTCTGGTTCTGTTGATTGCATTCTATAGAGTGGATGGTTTGTAGGCTTTCACCCACCCACGTAAAGGTTCTATCAAATATTCTGTGAATAACATAACCAACCTACTCTCGGACACATCTGACACCATAATTGCTACTCTCTAAAACTCTGATATGAAGGCCTTGGCACTGGCAGTCTGTTTGAGTTGTGCTAACTCTTTGAAATGTATCTTCGGGTCCCTTTTATCAAACTGCTCCATGAGCCTCTGTGTAAAATCATTGTATGAGTTTATGGTGTTGTGACTCAGCGTAAATAACCCATGGTACCACCACTCATGAGCCTCTTCGTCCAGTTGTAAGGTATCCAACTTAATGGCGTCTGTCTCAGTCATAGGGTTTAGCTGGAAATAAGTATCTAGCTTCTGGACCCATATTCTCTCCGAATACCCACAAGATCCCTCAAAAGTAGGAATGGTAAACCTGCCCATGGTTTTCTATAATTCATAGTTTTGGGTAAACCCTCTGTTAAAATTCCTTGGTCGGTTCATCTTTTTCATATTACAGAAATATGAGAATGACATAGTTGAATGGAACTCATCTCCCAAATCCCTGTATTCCTGTAGATAAGCCCCAAATGGTTCACTAGGTTTTGCTGGCATGATTGGTCTTGCAACGACATTTTCCAAAAAGCGAGGCATAATAGGTATAGACGGTTTATTGTATATGTGAGGAGTGTTCTGCATATTAGTGTATGCATGCTTCCCACTACTACTAGTGGATCCTCTATCTCCTAGTGAAATTAGTAGACTGTTCTGACCCTGTTCTAGTTTCAGAGCAAACCTATTTATAGCATGCACTACCTCTTTCTACCCTTTAGCTAGGTCATTTAATGCACTAACTAAACTATGAAATTCCAACCTGTCTTCCTCGTCCTTGTTCCTTTTCCTCTGTCAGAGTGTACTTCTGTTGGGTCCATGTCTAAATTTGTATCTTCTAACTGAATATCTTCAAATTATAGATCCTTTGTGTACCTACCCTTCCTCCTTCTATAAGTCACAAAAGTAGCTTCTTCTAGATTCATTTACTATTCATGTTCAAGCCCACAACTGGCAAGGCAATGCTCCGATACCACTGTAATATCCCAATTGATATTCTATTGTGTTTTGATAATATGTTTGTTGTTTCGGTGCTTCAGTTGTGCTAGAAAGATAAATAAAATGTGCATGCAAAACAGGGTCGAGCCAAAAGGCCCTAAAATATGGTTGATCTGGAGAAATAATAGGAAAAAATACTTTGAATGAGAGAATGTATACATACCAATAATAATAGCGTTGATAGTATGTCAATATATAGGAGTCATGCAAGTCATTCAAGTGAGATAAAGAAGATATAGTGCTCCTCTCCAGTAGTTGACGCCCAACTGAGAAAACATCCTTATTCTGTTGTTCTTGACGTTTTTGAGGAAAGGATGGTCCGTTGCTACTGAAACTTCCTAGAGATGGTGGTACAAGTCCTCTGGAGAGATAAGGAGACACATGCAGAAGTTTTGACTCCTCTAGGTACCCTAGCAAATTGATCTGTGTTAGATGGGTGACACCCTCTTCTATCCTTGTTTTGCTGGTGAATGCTCCATATGTGCCAGGAATGGAGTGACAAACACCCTATATAGTGGTGTGCCCATGCTCAAAATAATGATGGAAGCATGCAGAAGATTTACTAAGTTTCTGAGATCTAGGGAATAGTTATGGGATTTCTAGTTGTTTCCAAGCAGCAAAACGTGACCTGCAATAAACTCTCTCTCTGCCTACTGGATTATTGAACCAAGAATGAAGAATATGATGAATAGATTATGATAGACCTGGATGATCTATCTGGAAGTGATTAGGGTAGATAAATTTCACTATTGAAACCACTTGTTAGTTGAAGACCTTTGTCTCCAACCCCAACTTGTTGTCGTTGCACCTGCCGCTGCTGCTCTAGAAACCAAACTCAATAATAATAATCATGGATGATCCTTTTGGTTCAATGACACTTCTTATATAGCTTTAGCATGTATTTTTAGGGTTTGCATGTCACTTTTAGGGTCTTCACTTTACTTTTTGCATGCATGCAATTATAATTTCTCGTTGAATTTAAGCCTGAATAAATAAGGATTTATTTACCATAGTGATGACTTAATACTGAATGAATACTCTACTCTTCTCCCGGTATTATATCTCCTCATTCAATTCCCTTTTCTTGTAAAACTTGCTCGAACCTATGGGAATTAAATAAGTTAGCGGGTGTTTTTGATGCTTAAGTAGAAGAGGACATTACAGTATCATACAAATCTAGAACAAAGCATCACATAGACGTCTACTTTCACCTAGATCGATTTTATAATGACAACGACATGGGACAAAGAGAATTGACCTTTACTCTTATGGATGTCCTCGCCTTTTCCATGCATATGCAATCCAACTTCATGCACACTAGTACCTGCAATCAATCAAATACAAAGGAGATACATATAGATTGAATTGGTAGCAATGAAATCGATATAATCAAATGGACATGGAATTATTATGTAATCTGATTAACATACTCAACTTACGGGAAATAAAATGATCATTCGTATTAAAAGACTATGAAGGAAGTAATACAACCATTGAATCCCTGGAATTGTATCCTCTTTCAAATGGCCTCTTTCCACCAACAAGTCACACTTACAATGAGATAGAAGACATCACTAAAACTGGAACTATGAATCAAATCCTCCAGCATATGCATGGTGTATCCTTTCTCCCCCCAACCCATAGCTCAAGGTTTCAATTTGTAGGACAATATGGGCACAGTTAGGTTGAGAAAAAGGTGGGAAAGGGATTAGATGTGATCCTAATATCAAGGAGGTCGAGCCAGATACAATACCATAGGTATAAAGGCCTATCCATCGAGATTTCATTCTAGAGCCTTATCAAAAGCTATTTTTTCTACTCATATAGAGGTCGATGCGCTTTGCAAGTGAAACAACATGTGTCGATATGGGTCGATGTACTTTGCAAGTGCAACAACATGTGTCGATGCACTCTACAATAGAGATAGGACGCGTCGAGGATGCATGCTGCAAAGGGATAAAAATGTGTTTAGGGAGATCGACACACTCTACAAGGTGAGAAAAACACATCGATGTCACAAGGAAAAATAATTTCCAGGGCAAGGGAAATAAGGATCCATCGACTTATTGATTGACTTTAGGGATTGCGGCAATGAGATACTACATGGTTGGTCATGATGACAAAAATTCCATGTAACATAATGCCCCCCAAAGTGCAAAGCTAGAGGAAGAGGATAGGTGATGTACTTTGAAATGACTTGTTGGTAAAAAGAAACCATCTGTTGGAGAATTGACAACAAGAACCAAGGACTTTACAATTTTTTATAACTTTGAACCAAACAGACAAACAAATTGATGCATGGTTGTCGACCAATACATTGTAGATACATGCCAATACAAAAGATGGATATTAACACTAAAAACATAAAAGTGGACCCATTGTCATCAAAATAATATGCAAATCGTAGCCACCGACTAATACAGTGTGGATCTATGAAGCCAATATAACGTACCCACCAACCAATACAATGTGTATCTATGTGATAATACATTAATCTCCATCTCAACTTGGGTACAAGTCATAAAGGATCCCCGGGGTCTTCAAAGCATACTCGCAACAGATACGATCCTAACCATGTGAATATAATTATTTGAAGTCGGACATGGTAGGAACCACTTGATTACCGGTCAATGATGTAAATCGTTAACAAGTGCGAGGTAAATCACCAGTGATGACAATGACTCCTGAGGTATCATAGTACATTATGATGAATGCGAATAAATGAGTTGAAGTCGAGCATTCTCAAAATCATTCAATTAGAGGTAAATGATGTAAACCCACCATCGAAAGCGGGAAGACCTCCCATTGTGGCATGTAGGATTCAAGGTACTTGGTGGTTTCTAAGTCTAAACCATGGATGGTGTGTTAATGTTGATGGGGGGAAATTCATTGAAGGAGGGCCATGATGTATCCCACATTATCGACATGAAATCGATATACAAGGATGATTTTGAATGACAGATCAGATCAATATGGACTGAAACTAGGTGTATAGACAAGTCATGTTGAGAAGTTGGTTCAGGGATTGACACGACAAATGAACGTAAAGTTTTGACTCAATGAAAGACTACCCTTGAACACTCGGTGGCACAACAAAAGACTTGGAAGCATGAACTCCTAGAGACCGAGGACAAGACACAATGTGACATGATTAAGGCATTCTTTGGATGACCCAAAGGAGTAATGAGACTCATGAACTTGACACGACTAAAAGACAAGTTGATTACCCAACTGTTCAGATGAAATAAAAATAGGTTCCATGTTCAAGGGGTAGAACAAACATCCATTAACATGAATATAGATACGTTCCCCTCCCTTGTTCCCTATCATGTTTTATGAATACCTCTTTCTTTGTTGACAAGCTTGAGGCGGATAATAGATGCTCATTCTTTGGACGAGTCCAATCTCATATGTTTTGAAAAACTGAGAAAGGAGGGGTTCGGTCCCAAAAAGGGCCCTTCAATGCTTAATTTCACGAGTCAAGAGAAGATAAACTCGATGGTTTTTTCATGTTTAGAGAGTCTGAAAAAGGTAAAGAAGACTTCAAGGTCAACTTTTTCGTAAATGTAGTCCCCAAGGCTCAAAAAAAGAATAAAATAATACCTAGGAGAACTCTTTGAATCAATGATGGACTAAAGTATTCTTTTTTCATAATTAGTTTGTCAAGTCCAAAAAAGGGTTAAACTACCACGGGACAAACACTCCTTAGGAAACAATCTTATGCTTCAAGTTTTATCGAGTGTGAAGGAAAACAAGATCACTCGTGTTGTTCCATTGATTTACGAGTATGGAGCAACGAATAATAAACTTGATGCATTTTACTAAGATTTTAATGAGCACAAAAACAATATAAAGAGCACTCAGAATTTGTTTCATGTTTGGGTCCAGAGCACGAAAAATAGAAAATTCAACTCAAACCATTTTTCATATTTTAAACCAAAGCACAAAAAAGTGAAAAGTAAGCTCAAATAATTTGTGTGGGCAAGAATGTCGTGGAAGTGTGAAAATAGATCGGACTGATATTTCCCAATGATGGTTGACCTGTAATCTCAAGCATAAGTGTTAATGACTATTTAATAGAAAGGTTATTGACAATAGCTAAAAATAAAAATATAATATAACGAGGTAAAATAATAACAAATTACTTTCCAACTCCATAAAAAGGGGTGGGAGTGACTTGTTTTACCATCGTGTTTTACCAAGAGGGTGAAAAAAACATTTGTATTAGTTTACTTCTGTTGGAGATTGTGGGACTTCCAGGCGGTGGGTTTCCATTTTGTCAGTGGCAGGGAATCACCTTCAACATCTACTTCATTTCCTTACTGAATTTTCTGCAATTTGGTTGAAATTTCAGGGGATATTTTAGGGAGTTTTGGCTAGGGTAAAAAAGTGTTTCNGGTAATCACCTTCAACATCTACTTCATTTCCTTACTGAATTTTCTGCAATTTGGTTGAAATTTCAGGGGATATTTTAGGGAGTTTTGGCTAGGGTAAAAAAGTGTTTCGCGGTCGACACATCTGCCACTTCCAAGAACCGCATCGATTAAGATCAATGTGTATCCTGAAAGGGAAAAATGCATCGAGCATGTGTTGTGGGTAAAACATAAGGTGTGTTGACCATGGAACACGGGTTTTAAAAAGCAAACGCCCAAAAACACCAAAAATTTCCAAGAAAAAATCATTCCAAAGTTTGAAATTGGAATTTTGCAAGTTTTAATTGGAAAAGATATTGGAATGGAGGGAGAGAGATAACGAATTAGAAGATATTGAAGGATTAAATGATACCAATACCATGTTGACCCTTCGATAATTTGGGTAGGTGAAATTATTCCTTACTCCAAGCATGAGGGCTTAAGTTCCTCTACTAGAGCATTTGGTGAGGATTTGGGGCCCTGTTGAACAACATTTCCAAGTGGGGGTTCATGTTCTCACATTGGAAATAGATGATATATACAATTTAACTGGGCTCTAGAGGAGAGGAGATCACCCCATCATCTCAAGGAAGAGCAGAGGTGAAGAGAATGTTAACTCACCTATTGAGGAGTACTGTGAACCAGGGACCAATGCAGTCAGCGGAAAAATTAAAATCAAGAAGGTCCACGGTGTGACATTGAGGGCCGTTATTTTTTCCATAGTGCAAGTGGAAGTCACTAAGGCTCATCACCAAATGGCCAGATCCCAGATGCTATGCGCTATAGAGTGCATGGAGCCCACCGTATTCAACTAGTGCAAGAGCTTATTGAGCATAATGAAAATTTAATTGACTAAGTGTCGGTTGGGAAAAATGAAGAAATTTAGCTATGGGTATAAAATTGTATCTTTCTTTATGGAGAGGGATCCTGCCTTTCATACACAACATATAGAGTTAGATAGTCCATATCCATGGGATCCACGCATAAAGAGGTGGACGGAACTGTTTGGTCGAAATGGTGGTCCTATACACAACTATGGGTCGGATTTCTTTAGGTGGGTAGGCCAACAGTTGCTCATGGTCGAGGACTATCCTTATGTCGGTACATATTTTCGAGGAGACCCTAACATACCACTCCCAAAAGGATTAGTCTGGGGTCAGATAGTTAAGAAAGGGACTTCACGTTTCTCAATTTTTTATGATTTTTTCAAAATATTTTTTTGTGTACTAAGATTCCTCATCTTTCACTAATACAGATGTGGGACAAGTGAGGACACCTGGGTCCCCCCCTATTCAGCGTCAAGGGGAGGTGAGGGACATGTATGATATGGATGTGGGTGCAAATCTGGTAGAGGCCAAGTGAAACCTAGATATGATAACTACTAGGATGCCAGATATATCACTTGATGAGCTACCATGGGACTATCGGCACCATACAATAGGAGTTCCTGGGAGAATTAGGCACTTACTTCGTCGAGTGGCTCGAGCAGTGATGTGTTACCATGACCACTATGACTAAACCTACTACTCATATGTAGTATGATCATCTATATGTAATGTTTTCTGAAAGCTTATGAGCTTCAGATCTTTTGACTGAGTGCTATTTAGAAGCTATGAGGTTTAGAATTTTGTCTTAGCACATTTTGTAAAACTTTTATTATGCTAAATATAAAAAGACTTTTATCGGATTTATATACAATGTGTCTATGATGGATGTGGATATGACATGATCGATTTATTTGTATGTTAATGATTTTCTTGTTATGTTGTGTTCTATAATTAAATACTTAAAGATGTGCAATGTGCCAGAATAAAATGAAATTAGCTAGTGAATCAGCAACCGTATTCATATGACTTAGATTGTGTTGGTATTGAATGAACTCAAGCGGTCTTTCTAAGAGGTGTACTTGTTGGGAAAGATAAAGTAAGGTAGGTTCATAGATGGTGTAGACTTTATTTAAATGGGAGACCACAAGTTGAGAATCTAAATGAACAACAAGGTGGTCCAGACCCTAAGAGGAAGCGCCAACCAGTAATCCAACTACTACTGGATATTCAGCAATATTACTAGTATCAAAACCCAGGCAGACTCTTCCTGAGCTTATCAGTTCATCAACAGGGGAATAAAGTACCCATGCTACCAAAGTGAGGTTACAGGTGTTAGATAGCACCGTCTGTGAATCCTAAATACGTTATCATTTGCACATCCAAGTAGGACATAGTATAAGCAGTTCTAACTGAAAAGGGACCCTTGCACTAGAATAGAAAGACTCATGCCATAATGCACACATTATATACAAATTGTACAAAGTACTTATGCTGGATGGCCCTAAGCATAGTATCATTTGAGGTAGAGCTCATCCTAGGCTCTCCTAGAGATATCCTGTCATAGTTGACCAAGTCATAAGCCCCTTTTTCTAATAAACGTTTCACGATGTAGGGCCTATTCCACATGGTTTCAATCTTACCTGCCCCTAGCTTGTCATGCATCTAGTCATATGCAAGGACCAGGTCACCTGCATTGAAAATGTGGGGTTTGACATATTTATCATACTGGGCCTTCATGTGCTTTTTATATGATTCATTAGCAAGTGTTGGCCCTAGGAAAACACAAGAAAAGATAACCAAAATCTTGTTCAAAAAGATGAAGATTCCAGTCGCAAGACGAGCAAATACCGTGACAAAAGAAGTCACGACAAAAGAAAAATAAAGCAGGTCAATACAAAGAGTTCAACCTTTTTTTGGTAAATAGTTAGTTAGACCAATAGTCTACTTTTGGTAAATAAAGCATGATTGTAAATTGGGTGGATAGTGCTTATTTTTAGATGTAATGGGATGGGGTAAATTAGTAAGACAACTTGTCGACATATAGTTGAGAATCAGTCGACATGTAAGACAAGATTTATAAAAACCTATAAATTCGATCCAAGCTATGTGTGGACAACATAATGTAACAGAGAGACGGGCAGAAGAAGAGAATACAAGAAGAAAAGCAAGAAAAGAGATAGAGATAAAAAAAACTAGATAAATTGAGAGGGGAAAATAAGTCATTAATTGTAAAGAATATTTAAAAGAAGAGTTTGTGGGTTGTGTGCGTAGACCAAAGGCATTCAAATATTACTCATTCTAGATGAAGAGCACCTTTGTGGTTTTTCCTGGATGTGTTTCCATGTTAAACTCTTTCTCTTTGTGTCTTGGATAATTGTGTCTATGGTTGAATGAATATCTATCGTGAATGAATATGATAAATATGTTGAGCATCTTAATGATATAAATGGTATATTATTGCATGTTTAGGAATATAGACTATATGTTGTAATGAACGTCCTCAGATCAATGTGTTATATTCTTTGATGATGTATGTATGAAGACATAAGTCTATTCCCTGGTTTTGGTCGAGTGACCTGATGGTGCTATGATAAGAAAATCCCCTAGCATCACTACAGAAACCTGGTTCTGGTAGTCCCCATAGATATCTCAGGTGAGACCTCATCTACATCGCAGGTTTTGTCGATGGGGTTATGCTTTTTCGGGTCGATATATTGGTATTTTTTTAGGAACAAGGGATTTGAACCTGGGTCGACAGAGAAGTAAGCAAACAAATGGTTATGTTTTCGGGACCATGAATCGTTGTAACGGGGATATGTTTTGGCACCCGACAAAACCTGAAATTCAAGATTGGGTTGATTACAAGGAAAAAAAGTTTGCACAACAAGAAAGTAAAGGATCATGATTGATCTTGACATAATGGTTGGAACAATATATTTACACAGACATTCATGAGATTTTCTTTAGTGAATTTCCCATTGTATTTCATGAGTGGTTGTCAAAGCTAGCAACTTAGAATAAAAAATTTCAGGGCGAAGAACCTACAGAGTGGAGTCCTCAGTTGATCCAGTGGTTGAAAAGAGTTAGTAATCCTATATCCATGGTTGTTGACGTCTGGGTTGATAATATTCTGGAAGGATATATCATGGAGATTGCAGTCGACATGATAAAGTCATACATCAAAATGGAAAGAGAATTATTTCAAGAACCTAGAGGTCGCTATTTGAAATCTTTGAAGTTGTGGATAAAGATGTTGGTATGTGAAAAAGGGATCCTGAGAATGGAGTCCGATAGATAAATATTTGTGCTTGGGGATATGGGGTAATGTCGCAAGAAAGATTGTGAGTAGAATGGATGAGAATAAATTGAGATGTTTCCTATTGGTAGCAAGACTGAGCAAGAAGGTGGTTTCTTGATAAGTGGAAGAAATTTCGATCGGGAAATATAAGAAGGACTGTGACGAAGAGAGGAATTTACAATGCGACCAAAAGAAGGGACTTCAAATTGGCACCACATCTCAATGGAGAATCTTGTGATGAAGAAGAGGAATTTCGTCTTATATCTAAGGAAGAAGAAGAAGAGGTACCATACCATATCCATATTATGGCATACCCGCGACCCTACGTACACCTCCAGGACCTAAGGTAAGATCTAGAAACACATCGCCCAGTGGTTTTTTTTATCATGATAATAATAATAGTGAGAATAATATTCAAGGAAGTCCCACTAGTATAACCTTTATTTCATCAATACCAAGAGTAAACATAATGGTTGGAAATGACATAAAGTTGTCGATATTTAATGAAAATAGGTTAGAGGACCCTGAGCAGCATTAGTTCCTATGGAAAGTTCTATGGACAGTGTGACAAGTCCAAGATGAGGCTATAAATAAATCCTAGATGATCACAACCCTTATAGTTCATGCGCTTGGATGGTATATGAAATTCTCTGTGGTTCCAGCAGGGATTCCCCTGAAATCATTAGATCAAATATGGATGGGATTAATATATGAGTTTAAGATGTTAAATTTTCATATGCTAAGCTAGATCATTAGTATTTCATTTCGAATTCATAACAAAAGCATATAAACAGGATCACTGAAAGATAGACAAGCACAACCATACAAAAGGAACACAAAGATTTATCCTTGGAAAACCCTAAAGGGGAAAACCCAGCAAAAGCTTCCTCAATATAGATGCCCCAAAAAGATAAAAGGTAAAACCAACAAGGATATCAAAGCTTGATCCTCCTCCTTCTCCAGCTACTCTTCTCTTCTCCACTAATGCGCTACACAAGTGAGAGTGTGTGTGTCACAAATGAGGAGCACCACACCTCTATTTATATTCATCCGTTCACTTGAATTAACTCATCCGACATGTAGGCTCGAGTTAATCATGTAGGATCGAGTTACACATTTAGGCTCAAGTAACCACACTGGGGTGCTAATGACCCACCTTTACAAATAGAGGGGACAACCTCATGACTCTTATTAGTTCCTCCGATTAGAAGCATTGGGGTACAAGATAATACAAATGGTTCTCCCGGTAGGACCATCGGGGACCACAAAAGATACATATAGAATATTCTTCGAAGTTACAATATTTCAACACTCCCCCTTAACGAGAAGGGTATTATACAACAACATCAACAACAACAATAGTAGGAGAGGACATCATCAACATCATCAGGGTAACACATATATAAATCATTGGAAGCTTTTCAAAATCATATAGTCTTCGTCTTCAATTTTGACGACAACAACTCTTTAATCAACATCAGCATCTTTTGACCTTTTGATCAGCAACATCTTCAACACTTTGATCTTTCGATCAGCAACATATTTAGCACTTAGACCTTTCGATCAGCAGCAACATCTTCAGCACTTTGACCTTTCGATTAGCAACATCTTCGGCACTTTGACCTTTCGATCAGCAACATATTCAACACTTTGACCTTTCGATCAGCAGCAACATCTTCAGCACTTTGACCTTTCGATCATCACCAATATCTTCAGCATTTTGATCAGCAATATCTTCAGCACTTTGATCTTTCGATCAGCAAAGACATCTTCAACATTTTGACCTTTCGATCAGCAACATCATCACATTCTGATTAGTAACATCGTGATCAGCACCATCATCATACTTCAACTCTTGAACAGAATCATCATCATCATATTCTGATCTTTTGATCAGTATGTCGTCATCATCACATACTGATCATCATCATCGTCACACTCTGATCTTTCGATCAGTACATCATCATCATCATACTCTTGATTGTTCGATCAGTACATCATCATCATACTCTGATATTTTGATCAATACATCATCAAAACATCATTATGATCAAAACATTCAACATCATCAAAACATCAAAATAGCATCATCATCACACTCTGATCTTTCGATCAGTACATCATCATCATCATAAAATCATTATCGTCAAAACATCAACATCATCAAAACATCAACATCATCATCATCAAAACATCAACATGATCCTTCCTTTTGAAATTACGAGATCAACATGTCTGTGGTACTCAGACGATCCTTCTTGTCGAAATTACGGGATTTAGGTCTTTACGGAGTTACTAACGATCCTTCCTTTCAGAATTATGAGATCAACACATTTGTGGAGCTCAGACAATCCTTCCTTTTGGAATTACGGGATCAAGTATTTACGGAGCTACTAACAATCCTTCCTTTCGGAATTACGGGATTTAGGTCTTTACGGAGTTGCTAACGATCCTTCCTTTCGGAATTACGGGATCAACACATTTGTGGAACTCAGACAATCCTTCCTATTGGAATTACAGGATCAACACATCTGTGGAACTCAGACAATCCTTCCTGTTGGAATTACGGGATCAAGTCTTTACGGAGCTACCAATGATCCTTCCTTTCGAAATTACAAGATTTAGGTCTTTACGGAGTTACTAATGATCCTTCCTTTCGGAATTACAAGATCAACACATCTGTGGAACTCAGACAATCCTTCCTATTGGAATTACGGGATCAATTCAATGATCCTTCCTTTCGGAATTACGGGATTTAGGTCTTTACGGAGTTACTAACGATCCTTCCTTTCGGAATTACGGGATTTAGGTCTTTACGGAGTTACTAACGATCCTTCCTTTCAGAATTACGGGATCAACATAGTTGTGGAACTCAGACAATCCTTCCTATTGGAATTACGGGATCAACACAAATGATTGAGTACCGAAGTCACCAGATCTATTCCGAGCCGAGGTTCAAGGATGATACAATCCTACTACCTTCTCGATGACCAAAGTTCACCGGATCTGTTCTGAAGCAAAGTTCAAGGATGATACAATCCTGCCACCTTCTCGATGACCGAAGTTCACCGGATTTGTTCTGAACCGAAGTCCAAGGATGATACAATCCTGCCACCTTCTCGATGACCGAAGTTCACCGGATCCATTCTGAACTGAAGTCCAAGGATGATACAATCCTGCCACCTTCTCGATGACCGAAGTTCACCAGATCCATTCTGAACCGAAGTTCAAGGATGATACAATCCTGCTCCATTCTCGATGACCGAGGTCACCGAATCACTTCTGGACATATTTCCCAGGATGATACAATCCCTCTTCATTCTCGAAGACCAAGGTCTCCGGATCACTTCTAGACATATGTCCCAGGATGATACAATCCCATTACAACATCACTACTCCCCCTTTCAAGGAAGGTCTTTCCAAACCACACCAAGCTTGTCTCGAAAGTGTTCAAACTTTACTCGGGACAGAGGCTTCATCAGCACATCACCATCTAAACCATCATCATCTACATCTTCAATATGTGAATACTGAACTATCACCATCTGTATCTCCAGTATGTGAATACTGAAAGCATCATCTATATCTTCAGTATGGGAATACTAAAACATCATCATCTGCATCTTTATCTTGCATGTAGAAATATCAAATTTCTATGTGTTATGACGGAACACAGGGTTCTATGTTATCACAACTCTCGTTATCACATAGAATCAATGTAGTATCCATCTTCAGGTCAAGGAGACTTGATATCAGCTTTTGAAGCCATATGGCTTCACAACTTAGCAGAGCAATCTGCTATGTATTCTGCTTTTGTTGTTCTAAGAGAAACACTGGACTCTTTCCTGCTAAACCATGAACTCATAGCAGACCCCAAACAAAAGCATCTACCTGATGTGCTTTTCCTGTCTGAGATACTTCCAACCCAATCTGCATCTGTATAGCCATACAATCTGTAGTCATGGCTACCATCATAGTATAGACAAAGGTCTATAGTCCCTTTCAGATATCTCATCACATGTTTTGCAGCTACTAGGTGAACCCATCTTGGTTGAACAAGATATTGACTTAAGGTGTTCACAGCAAAACAAATGTTTGGTCTGGTGTTTGTTAAGTACATCAATGACCCAA
Source organism: Pseudotsuga menziesii (assembly GCA_001517045.1). Taxonomy (NCBI): domain Eukaryota; kingdom Viridiplantae; phylum Streptophyta; class Pinopsida; order Pinales; family Pinaceae; genus Pseudotsuga; species Pseudotsuga menziesii. The sequence continues at coordinate 698,664 of LPNX010621225.1, forward strand.
TGATCTATCTGTAATGAGTCGCATCTACTAACTCTGATGAGTCATCATCTAACAGCTTCAGGTTGGATTCCATGGGTGTGGCCATGGCTTTGCATTCCAACATATTTAATCTCTTCAATATCTCTACCGCATACTTTCCCTGGTTGAGAAATATTTCTTCTGAACTTTGTCATATTTCCAGACCTAGGAAATAGTGCATTAACCCAAGGTCTTTCATCTCAAATTCTTCTACTAGTTTCTTCTTGCTTTCCATGATCTGTTTCTCCTTCCCTGTGAAGAATAAGTCATCCACATATAATAACAGGATGACAGGTTCATCTTCTACAACCTTGAGATAAAGGTTAGGATCAGCTTTACTCTTGGTAAAACCCATAATTGATAGGAAACTGCGATACCAAGCTCTGGGAGTTGTCTTCATGCCATAGAGGCCCTTCTTCAACTTACATATATGAGTCCATCTATCTTCAACTTCAAATCCTTTCAATGTAAAACTCTTCCCCAATCATACCATTAAGGAAGGATTGTCTTTACTTCATCATGGAAGGAACTACCATCATAGTTCTGAAGGAAGTGTACCTTGTTTCCTAGAGTAAGTGTCTCTTCAAAATTAATTCCCTCTTTCTTATAGAAACCTCTAGCCACAAGTCTTTCCTTACTTCTATCAGCGACATATTTTATCTTGCAAATCCATTTGTAAGATACCACATGCTTGCTTTCTGGTTTAAGTACTATATCCCAAACATCATCATAACATCTTCCATGAGTTCGTCTTGTCAGATCATCAACATATCCTAGTCTTCTGCATTCAACTTTGAATGTTGGAACCCACTTGACTTTTGGTAAAGTCTCGATCCATAAGGAAGTTGTCCATCATGTCGTACTGTGTCTAACTCAGATATCTTCTGTAGTCACTCCCCCTGAAGTGGAGTATTATCTTCCTTCTTCATTATGTATAGGTGATTCTATGTTTGATATATACTGGTCAATAGATTTTTTCATGTCATAGTCTATTCTTTCTGAGGCAAATCATGATTCTTGCTTTGTACACTTGTTCTTGCATATCCATATGGAAGATACTACGTACTTCCCTTTATGTCTCGAAATCATATCATATACATCATTCCCCATGATCAACTGTTATTCTTTGATCATAGCTTCTTCCATAGCATTCTTTTCTTCATCTTCAGTTATCTTTCGTACCCATGGTGGTCTCCATCCTTCGAGGTGGATCTACCGCTCTCTGAAGCTCTTTCTTCCGTCATGGTGTCTCTGACCCTGGGAGCTTCAGATTTTATTGCAGTGAATCTTGAATTGTCATCACTTGTTCTTCGGAACAAGTATCATCCTTCTTGTAGGAGGTTGTATAGGAGCTTTCCTACAATTCAAATGCACTAGATGCATGGTTAGAACTATTTCATAAAACATATGCATAACGACAGATTCTTATGCATCATGCAACTGTTTAGCCAATACAACATTCATCCATATCTCACAGAAAATTTCTAGATGCCTTCCATATCTATCATGACATTATTGAGATTGTGCACTAATCCAATATGCCAGTAAGGAGGCTAGACAAGTAGCAATGGAGAGTTGTATAGCACCATGAGATACTTACCCATCACATGCATATTAGTACTATACAGTCATTAATGCAAACAATCTATCATGCATAACACATCAACTGAATATAATCAAATGTATAACAAAGCAATATCATGAAATGACAATTGAATACTTATCTTTTGTTTGTTTCGTGGGTAGACTCCTTCTTGATCATTCTGCTTCATCATCTTCTTCATCCATGAAATCATCATTTCTTATCCAAATGATAAGATGGATAAGAGGTTCATCAAGAATTGAGTTCTTCATATTCCTCATCGCTTGAGGGATCTTCTTTGAATGGTGAGAGCTTGATCTTCAATTTGCTCCCATCTTTCTTTTTCTCTTCTTATGAGACGAGCTTCTTCTTATTCCTAGAGTCAACTGAAAGTAATCACTTCCTTTTGGCACACATTCCTCACATGAATGAATCCCATGATCATGGGAGGCCATTCTCTGCTTCTTCTTCTACCGCTTCAAGATGTTATGCATTCTGGATCTTCACATTCTTCAACTATTTTCTCAAAGCCATCTTCTGAATTATGTTCTTATCTTCAAATAGCTTGATCAAGGAATCAAACATCTTCAGTGTCTTTAGGGAAGACACTTGTAGTACAAGTTGATCCGTGATTGAATCAACAATGATCTTCTTGGCCTTGATCAAGTTCTTCTTGTGTAAGGCTTTGAGGCTCATCTCCCTCTAGAACTGGAACCTCTCTATTCATGTAGGTGTCCAATTTATTTTCTTCAGAGAGATCAAATACTTCCATGCTTGGAAGTTTTCAACTTCACCAAGCTTATCATCAAGCTGATGTGATAGATCACTTTGAAATGAGAACCTCAAATGCAAATAGCAAAAGATTAGATCTTACCAATTTGAGGTGTCCGTCCTGCTTCCGGAGCTGGCTGATATAGGGTTTGTCAGAGAAACCCTAATTTTAAAAACTTTGAATATTTCAGATTTGATTGGATAAAAATATAGATCTCTTCAAATGGAGCTGTCCAATGTACTCCTTTTCTGAAAACAGTGGAGGGAAGCTCCTGGAACAGGAAGCCCTAGTTTTCCAATTTCTTCTACAGAAATGCTTGTTACTGTTTCTATGATATCTCCGAAATTATTGCTCCTCTGTGTCTAAATTTTCACAGTGAGGTAACCTCGCATGTTCCTGATCCAACACCATAGGTTTCATCAGAATCTGTCTCACCAATTGGTATTTATGATCATTTTCCCAAGGTGACCTGTTACAGGACTGTTCAGAACAGTGAAGTTTTATGGCATGCCACATGTCACTGGTTCATCTTTAGGTTCAGAAATTCAGACCATAGAAATTAAAGTCCATGATATTTCTATAACATCTTTAGGAATTCCATTTGGACCTCTGTATCCCACGCTACATCGATTCTCCCCAGGTGTCCTATTTAGGGATGAATTCTGGAAGAGGCTGGAACCCTAACTTGGAGGGATCATATCTCCCAGAATATAGCGAATCTAAGGCTGAATTTTGGATACAGTGTACATAATCATTGTATATTATTCCTCTACAATTTTTAACTCCTGCACCTTCTCCAATCTCAATATATAGCGAATGTACCAAAACGCAGCAATTTTAGTATTTAGGGTTTTTCTAGCTCGGGGTCAAACTAGGGTTTGACTTTCCCGAAGTTTCACCCAACCAATTTTCTTGATCTAGGTCTCTAAAATTCAATTTTGATGAGGAGAACAATCCTATTCTGGGCTCACTCAAAAATTCCTCTTCTGTAGAAATCCCTAATCTGCACCAAAACTGAAAATGCTCGGAATCGAATTCCGCTTCGACAAAAAGATGCGCCCTTCAATGGAGAGACAGTCTAGCCTTATTTTGCTGGTCAATTGTGGATAGAGACCCAAAAATTAAGAATCCCTATATTTTGTAGCTGCACAATGTCTTCTTTTAGGGTGGCTCTGATACCATGTTAAATTTTAATATGCTAAGCTAGATCATTAGTATTTCATTTCGAATTCATAACAAAAGCATATAAACAGGATCACTGAAAGATAGACAAGCACAACCATACAAAAGGAACACAAATATTTATCCTGGGAAAACCCTAAAGGAAAAAACCCAGCAAAATCTTCCTCAATATAGATGCCCCAAAAAGATAAAAGGTAAAACCAACAAGGAGATCAAAGCCTGATCCTCCTCCTTCTCCAACTACTCTTCTCTTCTCCACTAATGCACTACACAAGTGAGAGTGTGTGTGTCACAAATGAGGAGCACGACACCTCTATTTATATTCGTTCGTTCACTTGAATTAACTCATCCGACATGTAGGCTCGAGTTAACCATGTAGGCTCGAGTTACACATGTAGGCTCAAGTAACCACACTGGGGTGCTAATGACCCACCTTTACAAATAGAGGGGACAACCTCATGACTCTTATTAGTTCTTCCGATTAGAATCATCGGGGTACAAGATAATACAAGTGGTTCTCCCGGTAGGACCATCGGGGACCACAAAAGATACATATAGAATATTCTTCGAAGTTACAATATTTCAACATAAGAAACCTAAATCTAAGTCGCACTGCATTACATATTTAAAAGAGATCAAGCAGATACCAACAGAGTCTATTTGGGACTTCGACCAAATATTTAAAGCTTTGATGGATAAAGTGAGTTTTCAGATGTCATATATCCAACATAAATAATGGTTTATTACGAAAATGCTACCCCATATATGTGTTCCTTTGATACAATAGAAGATTGTATCACAAGGCGAGGCTCTTGGGATTGTTATGAAGTTGGAGGCTTCACCAGTCGGGGAAATTGGAGTGGGAATGATGCAGATATAGTCATATCTTTCCAACCTCACATTACAACTACAGGATATCAATAAAGGAAAATAAGTGTAGGAGGAACTCTGGTATACACGATGCAGAATGGAGGGCCACCATAAAGATTCATGCCTGACATTCATGAACTATATTTCATCAAGCGCACAAAATCTGATAAATACACAAGAGATTCCCTAATGTAGGAATTATCAGACTAGAGGACATCAACCGGAATAATGCTTGTATTTATATAAAATAGTAAGTGCACCATCCATCCTATAATGTAAATTATGTCAATCAGTGGGACACGACACCATCGTTCAGAAGAATGCTTTTATTTATAGAAAATAGTAAGTGCACCATCCATCGTATAATGTAAATTATGTTGATCAGTAGGACACGACGAAAAATATTGTAGGGCATACCAGTTGATGCAGGAGAAGACAGTCGACACATACCTGATGAAAAATGGTGAACATATATAAGTCGAGCAAGCTTAGGCACAATACCCTCAACCTAGGGGGGTATAATTTTTAGAGGCAAAGGATGAAGAGGAGGATTTAGTCGTAGAAGAGGCCAAGTCATTTGTTATAATTATGGTCAGCATGGACATTTTTCCAAATATTGCACTAATCCCACATCGACATGTTCGTATTGCAAAGCATTGCATCATACTATTGACGTATAACCATAGTTGATTTCTAAGTGGTAAGCTACAAACATGGGAAACTAGAACCTACCTCAAAATGCTAATCCAAACATATAGAAGATTTTTGTTGAACCGAGGGAGCCAAATATTGTTGTCGTGACAAGAGGAGGTGTTGCAACTAGATGAGATCAAGAAGCACCATACAGACAACTGAGAGTGTGATCAACACAACAAAAGAAGGTGCCATCTGATGTCCAGAAAGAAAAGTAACTATTCTTGGACGCTCGAAATGAGTTCATCAACATAAATCAAACATCGAATTCTGCGGTTGTACTGAATGCAGGAACGATATTGGAAATGCCTCAAATATTCGAACAACTATTTCAAAAGAAACCGATAGAAAAGGTTAGTAAGCTGAAAGAATTACTTAAAATTTGTTTAGCATTAATAGACGATAAAGATGTTATAGCAAAATTGTCAACTTTACTTGAAGAACCTCACTTAGATGTGTGACCAGAAAAAATGAGTTAACCAGATTGGGAAAAGATTGAAAATTGGTCGTGACCTAAGGATAACTGCCCAGATAGGTGATTACGACAAGGACTATATTATTCTGGAATTAGGTTAATATGTTAATATTCTTACCAGATAAACATGGGAAATTCGAGACTAGTATGGTCTCCCTTTTTGTTAAGATTAGCTAATCAGTCGAAGGTTTTACCTATTGGTCAACTAACACAAGTTCTTGTTGAGATAGAAAGACTTCGGACTTATGCATATTTTGAAGTGATAGATATTTTCGATGATACGAATCCATATCCTGCACTTCTAGGGATTGACTGGGGCATTGGCAATCAAACTATTATCAGTTTCAAGAAGATGATATTAATGTTTGAGGATGCAGAGCTAAGGGTGGTCACACCAATTAATCCTCTGAAAGGCCAGAGTTATGTCGAGCAAGTAAATAGTGAAGGACAAGATGGATACCTAGACCATATCTAGAATATTACTTCGACGATGGACGATTATGTGAATTCAATGGCCAATGGTAAACTCACTTGGTGAAGTATTAGTTCTTGCTCATCAAATTCGGGAGAGGCTTTGGAGAATTGGTAGAACTGACTCCATGAAGTATCAATGCGAAAATGCGCCAGAATTACAAAATCTGTGCGACGAGTCGATACTGAGGTATGTGAATTTCTGACCTTTGAATATTTTCCTAACTTGGAATATTTTCTTACAGAGTTTGAAGAGAAAGTATATGAACCTCGACGCTTGTTAGCCCTAGATTTTTCAATGAAGGCTACACTAGCAAGATTGTGGGTTGCACACAAGTAGACTATTTCAGAATGACCACAATGTCGAAGATTGATGGAAGTCCAATTCAGAGAAAATATGATCGACACTTGTCAGAAATATACTCGACTAACTAATCATGTCGAGCATATTGAGCATTGTCGCACAACATGGGAGACATTGCCGCTAAAGGAATGGGCCCACCAGTTCATACACACTTTAGACATGATACCGAGAAACTGGTATACGTTAGTTGATCTGCAATGAGGAACAATTGAGTGGGAAGAGATAGCCGCCACTTTCACACATATGTTTGAATTTGTTGATGACAATCCTTCAATTGATGCTACTCAGTAAGTAATCAGAACTAATATCTTTGAAGATATTCCCCTGTCGATGACAAGTTTCTATCAAATCAGCGCGACAATCCAACATTGGATGGAGTGCTACAATATAATAGGTTTACTTGATGATGATGATCCACACGACATAAATATTCTTGAGTCTAAAAGTACTCATGCAGTGGAAATGGTTAGGTATATAAAGTGACAAGTTTATGAATCCTTTGAAAATAAAGAAAGTAAATATTGGTTCTCTTGAGAATCCAAAATTTTACAATATCAGAGACCAATTGGATGATGTGACCATAGGAAATATTACAGACCTATCACATGAGTTCTAGGATCTGTTCCCCACTAAATTTTCAGAAATGAAGGGAATTGTTGGAGATCTAGGATAAATGAAAATTCATTTGAAGCCCGGTGCAAAACCTATCAAAAAACAACCATACCGACTCAATCCAATGTACAAGGAAAAATTCAAGAAAGAGTTAGACATAAAGTTAGATATGGGCATTCTAGAACCTGTTGAATAATCTGAATGGATTATTCCTATGGTAGTGCAGGACATGAAAACTAGAGAAATTTACATTTGCGTCAACTTGAGAAAGTTGAATGATGCTTGCTTGCATCATCCATTTCCAACCATGTTTACCGATGAATTATTGGAGAGAGTTGGAGGGCAAGAAATATGTTCATTTATTGATGGGTTCTCTGGTTACCATCATATCATAATTGCAAAGGAATATCGGCACAAGACAACCTTTGCGACAAAATGGGGATGTTTTCAATATATGATAATGCCTTTTCGACTCAAGAATGCTCCTACTATTTTTTCTAGAATAGTTGTAGTTGGTTTTAAAGGCTTCATCCATAAATTTCTTGAGGTATACTTTGATGGCTGGACGGTATTTGGGAAAGTAAAAGATCACATTGAAAGTCTCTGAATGATGCTCGACTGGTGTCAACAGTTCCAAATTTCCCTTAATTTGAAGTAGTGCATTTTTTGTGCCCCTTTTGGAATGTTGTTGGGTCATGTGGTTTGTTGAGATAGAATACTAATAGATCCTGCAAAGATAACGATTATTGTCGACCTACCATCACCCTTGATAGTGAAATAATTGAGAACTACATTAGGACATATGGGGTATTACAAAAAGTTCATCATAGCATATGCAGAGGTTACAGCCCTCGTGGAGAAATTGCTTAAGAAATATATAAAGTTTCAATGGCCCATGAGGAATGTTAAGAGAGTCTATATGTCCTTAAGAATAAGATGGTTACAACACCTATATTTGTCTTTCCAAACTGGAAAAAATAATTCCATGTACATGTTGATGCATCGTCTATCGTGTTGGGCGTTGTACTTGCGCAGCGAGCCGAAGGTTCTAACGATCATCCCATCACATTTGCTAGTAGAAAATTGTTGACGATAGAAAAGAAATATACCATGACAAAAAGAGAAGGACTCACTATGGTATACGCTCTTCAAAAATTCCAACATTATTTGTTGGGAGGACACTTCAAGATGTATATAGATCATTTTGCATTGAAATATTTGGTCAATAAGATAGTATTGGGGGGAAGGGGGGGTATTAGTCGATGGCTTCTCGTCTTCCAAGAATTTGAATTTGAGATTATTGTCAAACCAGGTCGACTGAATTCGGGACCAAACCATTTATCAATGCTAGAAAGTGGAGAAGATCCTGGTAATCTCGATGATAGTCCTCCTAACGCACAAATATTTGTAGTCAAGAAGTTTGATGATCACTATGGAGATATTATACATCTCTTAACTGCAGGATATGCACCAGAAGGATTTAGTACAACTCAAAAGAAACAATTAGTTGTTAAAGTTGTAAATTTATAGTTGATCGTTGGACAATTATATAACATGGGACCAAATGAAATCCTTTGTCACTATGCCTTGGAACATGAGCGACCGTTGGTATAGAATGAAACACATCCTGGTGTCCTAGGAGGCCATTATGCATGAAAAACAACAATGTGCAAGATGCTACAAGCAATATTGTGGTGGCCTACTTTACATGCAGACGCTAGAGATTATTATCGCAGATGTGATATCTGCCAAAGAATTGGAAAGCCACCGCGACGAGATGAGATGTCGATAGTACCACAGGTGACTTTGCAGTCATTTGAAAAATAGGTTGTTGATTTTTTCATTCCCATTAATCCACCAGGAAAAAGAACAAGTGCACGTTATATAATCACTATGACAGACTACTTGACCAAATGGGCTGAAGCAACACCAGTACATGATTGTAGTGTTGTGACTGCTGCAAAATTTTTGTTCAATCATGTAGTAAAGTGATTTGGATGTCCAAATATTTTGATAAGTGATCAAGGCACAGATTTTGTGAATCAGTTGATTAACAAATTAACTAATTCATTCCATATTCAACACGAGAAGACTACACTATATCACCCACAAGTGAATGGTGATGTCGAAGCATTCAATAAGATATTGGAAAATGCATTGAAAAAAATATGTAACGTTCAAAGAGATGATTGGGAACAGAAGATACATGCAGTACTATCATATTATCGCACAACTTGCAAAAAGTTGACAAGCCAGACTCCATTTAGATTGGTTAATGGACAGGAATTTGTCTTACCTCTAGAATATATTGTACCCAATCTAAGGATAGTTGTGATTACTGAAATGGTCGATGTTGGTGTTGTCGAAGAGAGATTATCGTAGCTATAATAGTTTGAAGAAGATCAATTTTTCACAGTTTATCATCATAATGTCGACAAGGAGTGAAATAAAGCTTGGCACAACCGCCATATTAAGTATAAGAAATTTATCCCAAAAGGATTTCATGTCACGACGAACATTATCCCAAATTTGAAGAAGATGGGGTTTATTGACGATGACTTGCGTAAGTTTCTCGAAGTTGACATGAAGAGATATATGAATATTGTCTGCAATACTGAGGATTGACTTATTCATGTGGTCTTGATGGAGTGGGCCAAAGGATTACATAAATTTGGATAGTTTTCATTGATGGATATGCCACACTTTGATCACACAACAGAAGTGAGCTTGTGTGAAGCAGTTGTCGGTTTACTTTCATGGAGGATGCATATGGATCAATCAAAAAATATTTTTAGACATCGATCTCATAGCATCCATTACATGAATTCCTCTTGCAGGGGTCGATCCAACGCACTTCTTTTCTGGAAAGGAATAGGATACAACTCTAACCAACAGAATGAAGGAGAATTATAACATGTCGAGAGATAAGAGAGGATTTTTTGTCGCCTCTATCAATGACATTGTCATTTTGTTCACTATTAAAGTTTTATCCAACAAGAGTCTAAGGAAGATGCGACTGAACTAGTGCACAACTCGAACTATTGCTACGACAGAGCAGTGTGTAGCAGGTGTCCAAATGAACTAGTCGACATATTTATTGAACGAGTTGTTAGTAGATGATGCAGATGTGTAGGAAAAGGGTAATCCCTTTAATTATTCATGGGTTTTGGTTTTGATTTAATTTTTCACATGGGAAAAATCGTCATACTACCAAGGGGTAGATGTCCCTGTACCATGCCAAGGAGCAAGGTGCCATAATATCTAGTACAATAAGACAATCTGCAACAACAAAGAGATAACAATATGGAATTTTATTTACAAGGAGGGGAATTTCGATATTATATTTGGAAACATGCCAAAATAACAGAGGCAATCATTAAAAGGTTTCGCAACATTATAAGATTTTCGGTCTGGGCTCACCATATATTTTTGCAGCTGTGACAATACCCACAGAACCATGGGTTAGCTACACAGTTTCCACTATTTGCTGAAGAAATTGACATGATTATTCAGGATTGGCCCGAAGAATGGCGACAACCTGTCGCGGAGGATCAAATATTTTCAGAAATTGAGTCGCAACAAGACGACCCAACAAAGACGCAGAATGGAAATCAAGGAGGCGATCCACCCACGTAGGAAAGCCCAAGAAGCTCTCCCTACGACAGTGGAAATGAATCCAGTGTGACCTCGACATATCCTGAGCTGGGGGATAAAATAAAATGATCTGAAAAGTCTAAGAAGAGTCCCAATCAGAGGAAGGTCGACAAGACAACTAGAATTGTTGGTATTACTAATGACGACTACAACCTTATTTCATATTGAATGGAGGAAGTAGCAAATAAAAGCAACAGAAAGGTGGATGAATGACACACATAATTGGTAAGCATCATTACAGATTTACTGCATATGCTTTGTAATGCAATAAAGGAATTTAGAGTAGCGGTCGAGTGGGAACCATATTCGACTAGGTCGCGGGAAGAAGGAGGCCCATCTGAAGAGTGACATATTGAAGTACAGTTGATGCCTCCACACAGAAAAATTCAGATGAATTTGACAGCAATTGACTTAGGGACCGCAAAATACAATGCCATGATCAAGGATATTGGTCATGTGACTTTTTATTTTTCCATAGTACCAATGTATATATTCCATGCTATTCAGCAGACTACAATAGAGGAGATGAAGGAAAGAGAGCGTGGGTTGGTTGGCCAACTTAAGACATCAAAGAAAACCATTACTTCGATGAAGAATACTGTCAAGGAGATGAAGCAAAAAGAAAAAAACTGGCAGGATGGCAGGAAGCGACTGGATGCAGCTGTTACACTCACTTATAGTAGTTTCGCTAAGGAAGGGATTACACTCGAGATGTTCTTCGAAGCAAACATTTTCCGACTGGGGAGGTAGCTGAGAACCTTCGTAAATGAGTCACAGAGTTGGAAACAAAGATGAATCCCAGTACACCTCCGGAGGTACTAGAAGAGCAGCGAAAGGCAACAACTAAGGTGGCACAGAAGATTGAGGAGGTAGAGGGTGCCAAAGCAGTTGAATAGGTTTCTCAATCATGGGAAGCCTTGATAGACGACATAGAGCTAGAACAAGTTACAGAGCAGTTGCATACTGCTGAAGCAAACTTTTATAAACTGAAGAATGAATTGAAGAAGCTGCCAATAGTGGAAAAGATGACCAAGGTTTATGATCTTAAGATGTTACAACAAGAAGTAGCTAAATTGCAGACACAACAACAACAAAGAAAAGAATGTGTCACATATCTACAGGTGGAAGCGAGAAAGTTTACAAGTATCATTCAACCTATTCATGAAAAGGTGCAACAAGTTTTGTACATGACATGAATAACAACTTCAGAACATATCGGTTCCGAACTTGTGGACCAAATGAGGAAAGTACGGGAAGAGGTGCGATATGAAGCAGAATAGGTCATGAAAATATTTCAATATTTTCAGATCAAAATCACATCAACAGAAATTTCAGACTAATGTGGCTCGGGCAAGCCACATGTGAGTGTTGGGGGCCTATTGGCCCTAGGAAAAGACAATAAAATATAACCAGAATCATGTTCAGAAAGATGAATATTTCGGTCGCAAGACAAGCAAAGACCGTGGCGAAAGAACCCACGACAAAATAGGAATAAATCAAGTTGAGATGAGGAGTTCGACCTATTTTTGCTAAACAACTAGTTAGACTAATAGTCTACTTTTAGGAATTAAAGCATGATTGTAAATTGGTTTGATAGTGCCTATTTTTAGATGTAATGGGAAGGGTTAAAATAGTAAGGAAACCTGTTGACTGACAGTTGAGAATCATTCTACAGGTAAAGCAATATTTGTAAAAGCCTATAATTTTGATCCAAGCTGTGTGCGAATGAAATAATCTAACAGAGAGACAAGCGAAAGAAGAGAATAGAAGAAGAAAAGCAAGAAAAAAGATAGAGAGCAAAAACCAAAGAGCATGAGAGGGGAAAATATGTCATTGCTTGTAATAATATCTAAAAGACGAGTCTACAGGTTGTGAGCACAGACCAAAGGCATTCAAATATTACTCATGCCAGATGAAGAGCACCTTTGTGGTTTTTCCCGGATGGGTTTCCACATTAAACTTTGTGTCTTTGATAACTGTGTCTATGGTTGAATGAATATCTATCGTGAATGAATCTGATAAATATGTCGAGCATCTTAATGATATAAATGGTATATTATTGCATGTTAAAGAATATAGACTATATGATATGATGAATGTCATCAAGTCAATATGTTATATTCTTTGATGATGTATGGATGAAGACAAAAGTCTATTTCCTGGTTTCAGTTGAGTGCGCTGATGATGATATGATAAGAAAATCCCTTGACATCACTATAGAAACCTGGTTTTGGAAGTCCCAATAGATATCTCATGTGAGACCTCATCTACGTCGCAGGTGTTGCTGACGGGGTTATGCTCTGTTGGGTCGATATATTGAGCTTTGTTGACGAACAAGGGATATAAACTTGGGACGACAAAGAAGTAATTTAATAGCAAGTGTAACATCGAGACAATTTTTGTCAAGTTTTAATAAGTAAAGAAACCTGTCTTCCTCCTCGACCCATTTTGTAAAATAATCTACAACTACAATTATATAGCGCCCATGCCCCCCAACTGAGGTAGGCTTATAGTGCATGAATTTGATGCCCCATTTAGAAAAGGGGCCAAGGAAAATAGTTGGATAAGCGGGGAGGGATGGGTCCACTTTTTTAAGTGAAAAAACTAACAGGGAGGACACTTATTGACAACCTCCATACAATATTTGAAAATTAATGTCCAGAAGTATCCAACTTGTAGTATTTTCTGGGTTGTATCCATCCCATAGAGGTGACCCTAACATGCCCCTGAGTGGAATTCATTCAAGGTATGCTCGACCTCCTCATGGGTCATAAATTGTCGTAAAATTGAGTCAACATATCGGTGTATCACCAACTATGATATAATAATTCGCATAATGGTGAATGCGATGACGGTTGTCAGGAGATAAATTGGGCCAAAAGCACTAGGTTTGGAGATATAATGTGATATCCCCATACCCTGGATCAAACGTGTTGATTAGGAACAATGACTCATCGGGGAGAGATTCAACGGGCTCAGTTGCTTGAGTTGCATGAGGAAGTCCGCACAAAATTTTTGCAAACACCAACGATTTTTTGGAACTGGAATTGGATAACTCTAGTTCAAATTCATGTAGGATGACAATGAAAAAACAATATTCTCCCCCAAATGTTTGACGAATCAGTGGGTAATACATGGGGTTGGAGTCTACTAAGATAGTTGTGGTGCAAAGCAATATATAGTGACGAAATCTTTGGACAACGATGACAATTTCCAGAGCTAACTTCTCAACATGTGAATATCACGTTTCAGAGTTGGAAAGACTCTTACTAAGGTAATAGATCACATGCTCTTGGGAATTCCTATCTTCCCGTACTAGTACCATGTTGATAGTATAGATAAAAGTAACAAGATAAAGGAGGTAATCCTTGGTGTAATTAGGCGGGTGCAACATAGATGCGTGTGTGATGGCATGTTTGAGATTCTCAAATGCACATTGAGTATAGTCATCCTAGACAAAGGGCATTCCATTTTTGAGCAACCGCAAGAAACCATGGGTTTTCTCCCCATAATTGCACACAAAACGATGCAAGAATCTTGCCTTCCCTTGCAAACCTTGAAGTTCAATAACGTTGGTCAAAGGAGGTAGGGATAAAATGGCCTATATCTTTAGGGGATCGATACAGATCCCATCTTTGGAAACCATGAATCCAATAAGTTGTCTGGCTTCGACACAAAAAATACACTTATGAGGATTTAGTCAGAAATATAGCGGTGACATCGAAGGAAAATTGTCGTTAAATGATCAATATGAAACTCACAATGATGTGAATGAGTTGGTCGATCGTCGAGGTAAGGGTCTACTATATCCTTAATGTCATGAAAGGCGTACAACATGGCTCACTAGAATGTGGCACCAACATTTTTTAGGCCAAAATGTAGTTTACGATAAGTAAACGTGCCCAAAGGGTAGATGAAAGCAGTCTTATGTTGGTCATTTGGGTGGATATAGATTTGATTGTAGCTGAATAATCCATCCATAAATGAAAATATGGCACTATCGGCGCATTTATCGATGATTTGGTCGATAAAGGGAGTCGGGTAGTTATCCTTAGCACAAGCTTTGTTTAATTCCCTATAATAAAACATACTCTAATAGTTCCTTATTTCTTCATGGCAGAAACAAAATTAGAGACCAGTCTGTCAAGGGGATTGGGTAAATAAAACCAACTTTCAAAATCTTTTCAACTTCTTCCTTAATATCCATACTCTTTCGTGCGTGCACATGGTAGAGTTTTTGCTATACAGGTTTTTCTCCTAGGTAAGTTTTAATCTCATGGACAACTATAGTGGGATCAATAGCTTCCATTTGTTTGTACCTCCATGCAAATACATCGTGAAACTGCTTGAATAAGGCCATATAGGCTATAATTTCTTCATAGGAGCAAGTTTGTCCAATAAAAACGTGTTCCACGACACCGGATTTCATTGAAATGTCAATGGGGATAGTAGGGGTAATATTCCCCAAATTTCCTTCGGTCACCATACCTTGTGTGAGGATAGGAGATTGAGGGTTTAAAACAACATCTGGTGAAACACTAGACTTGATCATTTTCTCTACCGTATTCAAAGGAGGGAGGAAGGACGATCAATGGTGATGGTCCTCCTAGGGAAGCTCATTTAGGCTCGTAATTTCCATAATTGACTCATAAGAGGGAAAAGTATGAAAAAGATAATCTAATGATGGTGAGGAAGAGCTAATCCATGATGATAGAGAATACATATCAGATGCCATCAAAGGATGGTCATCATAAATGGGTGAATCAAAAATCGACTGGATGGTGTAATATGTAGCCTCAACGGGGCTGAGGTTCGTATGATTTCCAATCGAGTCAAATTCGGACGAGCTTGGAACAATCCATGGATCGGTTGAGTTGGATAGACTTGGAGTTGTGGAAGAGATCATGTTCACCATGGAAACTTGGAGTGGGGTATTGGGTGTTGGGAAGACTCCCATTAGTGATGAATTCTTCAAGAGTCTTACCCGTACACTCTTGTAGCTAAATGAGGCTTGTCCTAAAATTGGGACATTGTTTGTCAGGTGAGAGTTGGTGTCCTGTATAATTTTGGATGATTGATCATGATGATCTTCCCTTAGTGGGGAAACTGTAGAATGTGTAAGAATGATGATGCCACAACAGTTGTGGCATAGAACCAGTTTCATCCCAACAATAAATTATAATCTAGGGGTGCGTCAATGAATTCCACGTGGATGGAAATAGTCTTTCCTCCTAACTCAAAGGCCGATGATTGTAATGGCCCTTGTGGTTGAAATCAACATCAGTCAAACGCTTTTAGGGTGTTAGGAGATCAGTTTAGTTTGGGAGAGCTAATGGCTCTCCAACATGGTAGGGACATGACCGAAGTTGAAACTTCTTCGTCTAGAAAAATCCGATGGATACATTTCCTAGCAAATTTGGTGTTAATTTAGAAGGCAAGTTGGTGGGAAAGATTTGAATTTAGGTACTCTAGTTTAAACATGACAATGTTGGATGTATCTGGGTCAACTACTCCTATAACCAATAAAATGTTCTTATGTTGTCTAGGACAATGTTGTAACACTTCGAAGGCTGACATACCACAAGAGGCCTAGGCCAAATATTCAACAATGTTGTAGTTTTGGGCGGCAAGAGAATTAAGATTGAAAGTGGCCTTTCAAATTGTACTTCTTGGTGGGAACGGTACTGTATCGAGAGAAGGTTTCTTAATTATGAGAGGACCCTAAGGAGATATAGTCTCGGGAATGAAGGATTTCTCATGAGTCTCTCCATTCGTATGTTTGTCTAGAGAGGAATCGTATGTATTCATTATAGTGGTCAAGCCAACCGTCTCACTGCGCATCATAAGCACATGCGTGGTCGCGGATTATTCTCCTTGTGAGGTGGGGTGTTGTTAGACAACCATCTACTATTATGGTGGTAGGAAGGGGTCAATTAAAGCAACGGGTTGGGAATTTCCTTTGAGGAAATTTTGGATCTCTTCACAAAACAGATAGTCCCTCGTGAAGTGGTTGTCACCGCACATTAAACATGGATACTTCGCCTTTTGCTTTGGTTTAGAGTCATTTATTTCTTGGTTGGGTGTGTATCCTACTGATTGGAATACTTTTTGGATTTACATTTGGTCTTCTTCTTACCACCATATTTTTTAAATGGATTCGATTGAACCAAATTTACTTCGGTGTTCTGAGTAGGATTGGATGACTGGGTGGTGTTCTGGTTGGCCTACTTCGAAGTTGGTTCGAGGTTAATGGGCTCAGATATCCAGTTGATTGTGATGCAAGCTAGGTTTAAATGGAACCGATTATTCCATCAACATGTGGTCCTGATATCGATCGATCTGGGTTAGTAGTAGGGCGAGGAGCATCAGGAATTATGTCATATAACATGCCAGATTGAGTGTAAACTAGGTCTAAGTACAAAGAACATGCAATTGCCTATTATTTCGTAACAACTCCACCCATAGCTACATCTTTGGATATGATGGGTAATAATGATTTAATGAGCCAATCGGCGATTAATTGGTCCGGGATGGGAGCCTTTATTAATCTACGCCTCCTCCTCCACTCATGAATATGATCAAAGATGTGTGTGGAGGTGGACTATCGAATAGAGGTTAAAAGATCTGTATTGGTTTTATAGCAGATTGACAATTAAAAATGCGTTAAAAGGCCATAGCTAGGGATCGAAAATCGGTAAAAGAGTGTGGTGGTAACTCAATGTACCATTTGGGGGCGGTTCTAGTGAGGGTTCTTTAGAAAAGCCTCAAACGAATATAATTGTCGATGAGGGAGTTGGAGGAATGCCACAAGTGATAGGTCATCACGTGGTTTTTGGGATCCTCACCAGGTTTACCACCAAATTTGGGAATGTCAAAAACAAATTTAATAGGAATCAGTGGACACGAAGGATCATGTTGTATGGGATTGTGTTGGCCCTAGGAAAATATCGGCATAATTTGACCAGAATTTTGCTTAGGAATATGAAGATTCGGGTTGTACGATAGAAGATTCTGTGATGAAAAGAAGAGTTGTGATAGAAGCAACCAGGAAAGAAGAGCTGCGACAGAAGTATATGTGGGAGAAGAGTCCGCAACGGAGGAGAAGCTGAGAAGAGAACAACCCCGACCAAAGAGAACAATCGCGATTGAAGAGAACAACCATGATTGAAGAGAACAACCAGGATAGAAGGAAACACGACAGAAGAAGAGTACATTAGTTCAAAATGATAGCTTGATTGATTGTGGATAAGAAGTCAGCTAGAATAACACATGCTTTGGGAATAAAGCATCTTTGTAATTATGGGTCGATAATGCCTATTGTCAATGTAACTGAATGTATGAGAATAGGAATGAAAGCCTGTCAACTAACAGAATAGATTCGGTTGATTACGACATGTAAGAGCCTACAAAAGAGAGAACCCAAGTTGTGTGTGGGTTGTTCTCTGTCGGCTCTTATCTATGTAGAGTGGTAGAGTTGTAGAGAAGAGAATCGATCCAGGTTGTGTGTGGATCGACAGGAGAGTGAAGGAGAGGGAAACTTGAGAGACCTAAGACTATAGAGAATGAGAGGAGAGAAGTCTGTATAGATTGTAGAGAAGATCTAGAACATATTTTGCAAGTTGAGTGCGTAGACGAAAGGTGTTGTATATTTCTCATGCCAAATGAAGAGCAGCTTTGTGGTTTTTCCCAAATGGGTTTCCATGTTAAATGTTGTCTCAATGTGTATTTGATGAATGTGTCTATGTTCGATGAATGCATGTTTTGAATACGTAGGTTTGAATAGATTGACTAGCATTTTTTTATGAATGAGTTTTTAGATGCATATGTTGCACTATTGATAGATAAAATCTATGTTAAAGCTTCATATGACTATTATAATATTTGTCGATGGGTAAGTAGATCATATCTTGAATCAACATAATAAGAATAAGAAACATGCCCCCTGGATTCGATCAAGCAAGCTAGTAAGGTGTCGTGAAAGAGGAAATCCCCACCAACTGTAGAAACCTATTTCTGACAGTTACCCATAGAGATATCTTGGGTGACTGCATCTGCGTCACAATTGTTTCTAACTGGTCCCTACTCTGTCGAGACGATATATTGGCATTTGTTGACAGACAAACAAGGGTACAAACCTGGGTAGAAGGAGGAAACACCAACAAATGGTTCTGTTGCTGGGACCATGAATCATTCTGTGAGGGATATGTTTTGGCACCCAACAAAGCCAAAAATTCAAGAATGGGTGGATTTTAAATCATTAGAGTTTGCACGGTAAGAAAGTGAAGGATCATGGTTGAATCCACCAAAGTGGTTAGAGTGGTACATATACTGATATTCATGAAATTTTCTTTTGCGATTTCTATGTTTTGTTGTATGAGTGGTTGTTGAAGCTAGCAAGCCTATGAAAAAATTTCCAACAAGGACAACCGACATAGTGGAGTCCTCAACCGATTCAACGACTGAAGAGTATTAGCAACCCTATATCTAGGACTATCGATTTTTGGGTAGAGAGTATTTTAGAAGGATACATAATTGAATTCATTGTCGACACAATAACATCATATAGTGAGGCAGAAATATTTTTTTTCCAAGGACCTAGAGGAAGATACTTGACATCTTTAAGAATTTGGATAAAGATGCTTGTATGTGAAAAAGGGATCCTAAGAATGGAGTCCGATGAGTAACATACTCTGAGTGAAAACTTGGAATATGTTGCAAGCGAAGTGTGAGAAAAATGGAGCAGAGTAAGCTGAGATGTTCCCTGGTGACAGCGAAACTGCACTAGAAGGTGGATGTCTGAGAAGTGGAAGAAGATTTCGATCGAGAAAGATAAGAAGAACTTTGAATAGAAGAGGAAGTTGCAATACGACTAGAGGAGAAGACTACGAGTTGATGTCACCCTTTGACAAAGGTTCTTGCGACGAGAAAGAGGAAAACCACCCCATATCTTAAAGAGAAGAAGAAGAAGAAAAAGGCCCAGATCTAGAGTATGAAAACGACACACCCATGACCCTGCGTACATATCTGTAGGTAAGATATAGAAAGTCATCTCCTAGTGTGTTTTTCAATACAAGCAATAATAATTGTGGGAAGAGTGGACAAGGGAGTCCCACTAGCCAACAGTTTTATCCAGCAGTACCAAGAACGGATATAATGGCTGGGAATGATATTAAGTTGTCGATGTTCAATGGAAATGGGTTAGAAGATCCATAGCAACATTGGTTTCTATGTGAAGTCATGTGGACCGTGCGACAGGTCCAAGATGAAGCATTCAAGAGGGCTCAAATGATTACAACCCTGATGGGTCGTGCATTGGACTAGTACATGAAGTTTTTGGGGGTTCTGATAGGATTCGCATAGAAAAAACTCGACCAAATTCGAGCGGGACTAATAGATGAATTTAGAAAGCCCAAATATGAGTTGTAGTGTAATACAAATATCAAAGAGATTAAAAATTATCTAGAGAGTCTGTGTGGGACTTCGATCAGAGATTTAAAACATTTATGGCTAAAGTAAGATTCCAGATATTTGGACATACAACACAAAGAATGATTCATTGCTGTGTTTTTACCGCACATCCAGATTTCCTTTATGCAACAAAAGATTGTGTCGCAGATTGAAGCGCTAGAGTTGGCCATGAAGCTAGAATCCTCACCTGTAGGAGAGATTGGTGCATGGATGATGCAAATTTAGTCGTAACTAAACAACCTTACACTGCAACTCCAGGACATTAAAAAAGGGAAAGAGATCCAATAGGAAATGTGGTGTACCAAATTCAGACAGAGGGAAACCATAAGGATAACTACCCTACACTCATGAATTATGTTGCATTAGGAGCGTCGAACCCAATAAATATACAAGGGATGCCTTAGTGTAGAATATGCCAGACTAGAGGCCATCGATAAGAAGAGTGTATGTACTTACAGAAGATTGTAAGTGCGTTGGTTAGTTTATACTATAAAATTTCAAATCAGTAGGCCATGGTGAGAAGGACTGGAAATCATACCAGTTGTTGCAAGAAAAAACAGTGGATACCTACTTGATGAAGAATGAAAAGAAAATGCAAGATAAGCAAGCTCAAGCTCAGTATCCTTAGCCCCAGTATCCACAGAATCAATACCCACGGAAACAATACCCTCAACCTAGGTGGGGTGGAAGTTTTAGAGGCCGAGGACAAGGAGGAGGATTTGATCGTGGAAGAGGCCAAATGATATGTTATAATTGTGTACAACCAGGACAATTTTCCAGGGACTGTGTGATTCCTACAAAGACATGTTTGTATTGTAAATATTTTGATCATACTGTCAAACAATGTCTGCAGTTGATTGCTAATTGGCATGATATAAATGTGGGAAATATGAACCCTCTGCAGAATCCCAACCCAAACCCCAATCAGAATATCCAGAATATTTCTAATGAGCCGAGGGAACCAAATATAGCTATCGTACAAGAGGAGGTGTTGCAACTGGAGTAGACCAAGAAACACGGCCTGAACAACCACAGGTGCAATCGACAGCACAAAACAAAGTGTCGTTTGACATTAAAAAATAAAAAGAAATATTCTTGAACGTGCAACCAGAATTCGTAGATAAGAATCAACCTTCAACTTCTACTGCTACACTACCAGGAAGACCAATAATGGAGATACCTGGAATATTAGACTAGTTGTTCTGAAAGCAACCAACGGGAAAGGTTAGTAAGCTTAAAGAGTTTTTTTTAAGTTTCTTATCGCTAATAAAAGATAAATATGTTGTCACATAATTGACATCTCCCATAGAAGAACTTCAAGATTATGCGTGACCATACATTAGGGTTAACCATGTGGGAAAAAGATTAAATACTAGTCGCAAGTTAAGGATGATAGCCCAGATAGGAGACTATGATATGGACTATATTATCTTAGACTTGGGCTCTAATGTCAACACTCTGACAAGACAAACATGGGAAAGCATGGGAAAATCGTGACTTGAGTGGTCTCATGTCCAGCTCCGATTATCAGATCAGTGGAAAGTCATCTCTATCGGTCGACCGACTTAAGTGTCTATCAAAGTAGAAGGCTTGAGAAAGTATGTTGACTTTGAAGTAATCGACATTCTTGATGACATAAATCTGTATCCTGCACTTTTGGGGATCAATTGGGTGATTGATAATCAAACCATCATCAGTTTTAAGAAAAAGATCTTAACATTTGAACTTTCATAGCTAAGGGTGGTCGCACCAATTGATCCACTAGAATGTCCGAGATACATCGAGCTAGTAAATAGTGGAGGAAAAGGTGACTATCTAGACCATATTTATAACATCATGTCTACAAGGCAAATTTATGTGAATGCAATGGCTAGCAGAAAGCTAAGTTGGCAGAGTATTAGATCTTGTACATCGGATTCTGGTGAAGCATTGGAAATATGACATAATCAGATGCATGAAGTATCCATGAGAAGGTGCATAAGAATTACACGATCTGTCCGACAAGGAGGAATCGAGGTAAGTGATATACACACATATGAAGGTTTACCTAAACTTTCATGTTTTCTGACAGAATTCGAAGAAAAATTCATAGAACCTCGGCGCTTGTCCACCCTAGACTTTGCACTGAAAGCTACACCCTCCATATGGTGGGCCACACATAAAGAATCTATCTCTGAATGGCCACAATGTCAATGGTTGATGGAAATATGATTTAGAGAAGAGATCAACTATATTGGTCAAAATTATATAGGATTGGCCAATCCTACTGAGCATATCGAGTATTGTCGTGCGACATGGGAGGAATGCCCGCGACATGAATGGTCCATCAGTTCATACACACATTAGACATGATGCCAAGGAACTGATATACATCGGTTTAATTGAGACAAGGGACTATTGAATGGGATGAATTAGTTGTTAGCTTCAAACACACATTTGAGTTTTTCGATGATCATCCTTCGATTGATGTTGCATTGAAAGTCATCAAGTCAAATATATTTGAAGATATCCTTGTTGCAATGACAAACTTCAATCAGAGCAGCGCAATAATCCAACACTAGATGGATTGCTATAATGTGACGGGAGAACTTAATGATGATGACCCACTCGACCTAAACATACCAGAGTCTAAAGGTGCACATGCAATGGAAGGACTTGGTATTTCTAGTGATCAGTTAATGAATCCCCTAAAAGTCAAGAAAATCAACATTGGCTCCCCAGAGAATCCAAAATTTGCCAACATTGGAGATTATTTGGATTATGATACTGTCGAGAAAATTACGGACCTATTGTATAAGTTTCATGATATGTTCCCTACAAAATTCTTAGAAATGAAAGGGATTGTCGGAGACCTTGGAGAAATGAAACTACCATTAAAGTCTGACGCAAAACCTGTCAAGCAACGACCATACCGACTGAATCAACAGTATAAAGAAAAAATCAAGATAGAATTGCAATGAATGTTGGATGAAGGTATCATAAAACATGTTGAAGAATCATAATGGATTAGTCTGATAGTAGTGCAAGATAAGAAGGCTACTAGTGAAGTAAGGATTTGCGTTGACCTAAGGAAATTGAACGATGCTTGTTTACATGACCCATTTCCAAATCCATTTATGAATGAGGTATTATAAAGCGATGGGGGTCACGAAGTTTATTCTTTTATTGATAGGCTCTCTGGCTACCATCGGATCATAATCTCAAAGGAAGATCGACACAAGACAACATTTGCGACAGAGTGGGGTTGTTTCCAATACAAGGTAATGGCCTTTCGACTCAAGAATGCTCCTGCTATCTTTTCTAGGATAGTAGTCGATGCCTTCAAAGATTTTATTCATAAATTTCTTGAAGTCTACTTCGACGATTGGATCTTATTTGTGCTCATTAAGGATCATATTGAGAGCCTCATAATGATGTTGGAACGGTATTGCCAGTATTACATTTCATTGAACTTAAAGAAATGTGTTCTTTGTGCCCCTTTTGGAATTTTGTTGGGCCGTGTAGTTTGTCGTGATGGACTATTGGTCGACCCTCCTAAATTTGTGATTATCATTGACCTACCACCACCTACCATATTGATGTAATTGAGAACAACATTGGGACATACACGATACTATCTAAAATATATCAAAGGATATGTAGAGGTGACTGATCCGATGGAAAAGTTATTGAAGAAGGATCTTAACTTCCAGTGGATGGAAAATTAACAAGAAAGTCTGGACACCTTAAAGAACAACATGGTTACAACGCCCATACTTGCATTCCCATACTAGAAAAAGGAATTCATGTGCATGTCGATGTATCGTTTATCGCGCTCAACGTCATACTAGCATATCCTAGTGAAGGATCGATTGATCATCCTATTGCCTTTGCTAGCAAGAAATTGTCAACAACAGAGAAGAACTACACCATGACAGAAAGAGAGGGATTAGCTATGGTATACTCTTTACAGAAATTTCGACACTACTTGCTGGGTGGACATTTCAAAATGTACACAGATCATTCAGCCTTGAAATACCTAGTCAATAAGCCAGTGTTGGAGGGGAATATTTGTTGGTGGCTCCTCCTTTTTCAGGAATTTGACTTTGAATTCATTGTTAAATTGGGTTGATTGAATTCAGGGCCAGACCATCTCTCAAGGATTGAGAGTGGCGAAGAAACGAACAATCTCGATGATAGTCTCCCTGATGCACAATTATTTGCGGTAACAATGTTTAATAATCATTACTGAGACATCATACATTTTTTTAGTATGGGCTATGCCCCTGGTGAATTTACTACTGCACAGAAGAACCATTAGTTGTGCGAGCTGTAGACTTCCAATTGATCGCTGGAGAGTTATATAAAATGGGCCCTGATGAGATTCCTCGTCATTGTGTCTTGGAACACAAGCGACTAATGATACTGAACGAAGCACATGTTGGTGTCGTGGGAGGCCATTATGCTGGAAAATATACATTGTGAAATATATTACAAGCAGGATTATGGTGGCCCACCATGCATGCGGATTCTCAAGAACACTATCGCAGTTGCGATGTCTATCAAAGAACTGGAAAACCATTGCAACGAGATGAAATGCCACTAGTACCGCAAGTAATTTTGCACGAATTTGAAAAACGGGGTATTGATTTTGTGGGACCTATTAGTCCAACAGGGAAGAGACCAGGTGCAACGTATATTATTACTGTGACCAATTACTTAACCATATGGGCTCAAGCTGCACCAGTAAGAGATTGTACTGTTGCCAAGTTCTTGTTTGACAATGTTGTGGCTTGATTTGGATGCCCAAATATTCTGGTAAGTGACCAAGGTACACATTTTTCAATCAGTTAATTGAAGATTTAACATAAGAATTCCAAATCCAACATGGAAAGACAACGCCATATTTCCCTCAAGAGAATGGTGTTGTCGAAGCATTCAAAAAATCCTAGAAAATGCGTTGACAAATATTTGTAATGTTGAAAGAGACAACTGGGACCAAAAAATCCGTGCAGTTCTATGGGCATACCGCACGACTTGTAAGAAGTTGACAGGTCAAACTCCATTTTTCCTGGTGTATGGACAAGAGGCTATGATGCCAATGGAATATATTATACCCACCCTAAGCATTGTTGTGATTACATAGACGACGGATGTTGGTGTTGTTGAGGAAATACTATCGCAGCTGCTACAATTGGAAGAAGAATGTTTTGTTGTAGGTTATCATCAAAACATTGAGAAGGACTAACAAAAAGTATGGCATGATCGCCTCATCAAGAATAAGCTATTTCAAGTTGCAGGACTTGTTCTTCTGTACAATAGAAAAATTTTAAAGCATCTTGGAAAGCTAAAAACACACTGGATAGGACCGTATATTGCAATTCATATCATTGACAGAGGCGTAGTGCAAGTACAAAATTTAGATGGAACACTTGTCAAAGGATTGGTGAATGGAAGTCTATTAAAGACCTACCGGAATAGCCATGACTTGGTCGATTAAAAAAAAGACAAAACCCTCTGAGTAATTTTTTTATTTAATCATAGGCTATCGATCAGTCGCAAGAGGAAGCAAAAGGCACCACAGATTATCTATGTTACAAATGAAAAAGGGTGGCAAAGACAATTCATTTGTCGCAATAAGAGAAATATGTCGAAGGTTGAATTCAGGTCGAAGAAGAAGAAGAGTTGTCACAAGATGAACTTGCATCACATAAATGACAGATGGCCGTAATTAAATAAAAAACGCGAGCAATTTTGACAGTGTTCTTTTTGGTCACTTCCATCATTATTGCATAATAAATACCACTGATGTGACAGGAGAATGACGGTTTGTGTGGCGGTTTTGTATGATGAATCGGATGATCGACCCATGTGACAAATATCGCTGCCACCTTTCCATTTATTTTTCGCCCATGTGAAGGACTGACTGATTGAATGGGTAGATGTTATCACCTTCGCGCCCAAGTTTCAATTCATTTTATCGCATTCTAGTGAGAGATTTCCCTCTGCAACTGCAAGAGACCAAGTGAGTTTTTCACAGAGTATGGTTATTTCAATTTCCAGTACAAGCACTGTTGCATAATTTGGTGTCGCGACTGCATCACCCACACTCATTATGGAAGACACTACCAAATATATACCACTGTAGGTCATGGTTGCAGAAGAAGCTAAACAAAGTCCAATAATTCCTCTAGTGAGGTTGAGGCCAAACTCACCGCGTCCGTCAACGAGTAAGCGATATGGTAAACATAAGAAGAAAGCATCGACGACACCACCACCGAAAAATGAAGAATCAGGGTATGCGACTATTTTGTCACCTTATATTCCACCCATAATAGATTATGCCCCTAAGGTTAGAATTCTGAAGAATGCAAGGTTCCCACTGGTTGCACCGTTAGTACCGACAAGAGTTCGGGTAATGCATAACATACTCCCAAATCTCAAGAAGATGAACTTTATCGATCATGACCTATGGAAATTTCCAGATTTGCAAATGGATAAATATATGGTTGTTTTCAAATATACATAGGATGGCTCGATGGACCTAGTTCCAATGGAATGGACAAGAGGATTGGACAAAGCAGGTTTATTGTCATTGATGTACATGTCACATTTTGGTCACAGTACAGAGGTGAATGCATGTGTTAAACAACTGTTAGTGTCATTTCATGGTGGATTTCTATGCTCAATTGAAAGGTTCTTGTGGATATCGAGCTTATAGCAGCGATTACCGGGATCCCACTTGCAGGTCTAGACTAAGAACCATTTTTCATCGAAAAAGAGCAAGATACTGCATTGACGAATAAGTTAAAAGAAAAAGTATGACTTGACTAGAGACACCATAGGATTTTTATTGCCTCTATCAATGACCACATTGTTCGGTTCGCCGCCAAGGTTCCAGCTAGAAAATTAGTGCGAAAGATGAAACCGAACCAATGCACTGCAGGGATGATTGTTGTGGCAGAGTTATGTGCAGTCAGTATTTAACTCAATTGGTGGCAATATCTGCTCAATGAATTGTTAGCAGATGTGGAGGAAGTGCAAGAGAAATGTAGCGCATTTCATTATTCATGGCTACTTATTTTGATTTCATTTGTTGCATGGTAAAAACCAGCAAACTACCAGGGGGTAGATGTGTTAGTTACATGTAGAGGTGCTCGATACCAGAATCTCGAGTTCAAGAAAGATTTGAAGAAGAGACAAAAATACAACAATGTATTCTTTTTGCATAGAGAGGCCCTCTGATATCATGTCCAACAACATGCTAGACTTACTGAGGAAATCGTTCAGTGGTTTCGAAATATTGTCAAATTTACAATCGAGCCCCATCATATCCTGCTACAGTCGCGATAAGACCCACAACACCAATGGTTTGCGACAAAGTATCAACCTTGTCTGAAGAAGTTGAGGAAATTGTCCAAGATTGATCGAAAGAATGGCGAGTCCTCGTCGCAAACGATCAGCTATCTCCATACGAAGAGAAGTGACAGTATGATTCACCGACACAGAAGGATGGGGGACGCGGAGAAAACCCATCAGAGGAAAACCCAGATAATACCCAGAATGAGTTACCCACGACTCCAATAGAATCGAGATTCGAAAATAAGAGGAAGTAGACAAAGCAGCCTGAGACAAGGCATAAGAAAATGAAGGCTAACAAATCAACAGGAGTTGTTAGCATTACCAATGAATATTATACCCTTCTAACAGACACAATGGCAAAAATAACCACCCAAAGCCTTAAGAACATGGATTAGCACCAAACATAACTCACAAGTAGTATTATAGACTTACTACAGATGCTTTGCAATGCAGTAAAATAATTACAAGTAGCAATTGATTACATACCACAATCGCCAATGTCACAGGACTTAGCTGGCTCATCAGAAGAGCGACCGAATGATGTGTCGATACTCATCCCACCAATAAAGACTAAGTTGGTGGGAAAAGCACTCTACTTGGGGACAACAGAGATAAATGCTATGACCAAAATTGTGGGCCATGTCACTATAGACTTATCTGCACTATCGTTGTATGAGGTATATGCCCTTCAAAATGTCACAATCACAAAAATGAAGATCAGGGAAGGCGCATTGGTTAAGCAAGTTAGAGCATTGAACAAGATTGTTAATAAGATGAAGAAAATAATTAAGGAAATGAAGAAAAAATTCAAAACCTGGGAGGAGGACATGCACCGACTCGACACGGTTGTCACACTAGATTGTAGCAATTTTGCAGATGAAGGTGTCAAACATGAGATGGTTGCAAAATCCAAGGTCTTTTGACTTGGAAAAATAGCAAAGGACCTCCACAAAAATGTTGCGGAGTTGGAAGCACATGTGACACCCAGTACACCTTCAGATGTATTGGAATAAAGAAAGAAAGCAGTGACAGAGACTGCGAAGAATATCGAAGAGGTGGAGGCATTGTGTGCCAAAGTAGTCGAGCAAGTTAGAGAAAGTCACAGAGTAGTTGCACACTACAGAGACAAAGGTGACCCAGATGAAGAATGGAATGAAGAAGTTTCCCTTAGCAAAGAAAATGACTAAGGATGCTAAGATGAAGAAAATATAGCAACAAGTTGCAACACTACGAACACAACAACAGAAGCGTGTTGATAGGGTTGCAGAATTACAGGCAGAGACAAAAAGAGTTACAGGTATTATTCAACCTGTACACCAAAAAGTGTGAAAAGAAATAGAGTTAGTAGAACTTACAACGTCGAAACATGTCAGTTCTGACCTGGTGGAAAATTTGAAGAAGAAGGAAGCAAAAGTACGGGAGGAGACCGCGTAGATAGTGAAAATATTTCAAGATTTTGAAACTAGGGTCATCACAACAGAAGTTTCAGACTAGTATGGATCAGGACAAGCCACAGGTGAGTGTTGGGGGGCTATTGGCCCTAGGAAAAGATAGGTAGAATTATGGTCCTGCTCGAGAATATGAAAATTCAGGTCACATGATAAAAGAGTCTGCAATGGAAAGAAGAGTTGTGACAAAAGCAGTCAGGAAAGAAGAGCTTGGACATAAGCAACTGTGGGAGAAGAGTTTGTGATGGAAGAGAAGATGAGAAGAGAACAACCACGACCGAAGAGAACAGTCGCACCCAAAGAGAACAACCATGGAGAAAGTAACCATGACATAATAAGAGTACATCGGTTGAAAAGGACAACTTGAACGATCATGGGTAAGAAGCCAGTTAGAATAGCGCATGCTTTGGGAATAAAACATCTTTGTAATTATGGGTCGATAATGCTTATTGTCAGTGTAACTAAATGTACGAGAATAGGAATGAAAACCTATCGGCTAACATAATAGAGTTGGTTGATTACAACATGTAAGATCCTATAAAAGAGAGAACCCAAGATGTGTGTGGGTTGGTCTATGTCGGCTCATGTCTGTGTAGAGTGGTAGAGTTGTAGAATTGAAGAGTTGTAGAGAAGAGATTCAATCTAGGTTGTGTTCAGATCGACAATGGAGTGAAGGAGAGGAAAAATTCATAGATCTAAGACTAGAGAGCACGAGAGGAGAGAAGTATGTATAGATTGTATAGAAGATATAGAACAAAGTCTGCAAGTCGAGTGCACAGACGAAAGGTGCTATATATTTCTCAGGACAGATGAAGAGCGCCTTTGTGGTTTTTCCCATATTGGTTTCCACATTAAATGTTGTCTCAATGTGTATTTGATGAATATGTCTATGTTAAATGAATGTATGTTGTGAATAAGTAGGTTTGAATAGATTGACTAACATTTGTTTATGAATGAGTTTTTAGATGCATATAACGCAATGTTGATAGATATAATCTACACTAAAGCTTCATATGATTGTTTTAATCTATGTCGACGGGTAAGTAGATTTATATCTTGAATGAACATAATAAGAATAGGAAACACACATCCATGCTTCGGTTGAGCAAGCTAGTAAGGTGTTGTGAAAGAGGAAATCCCCACCCAACTATAGAAACTTGGTTCTGGTAGTTACCCATAGAGATATCTTGGGTGAGACTGCATCTATGTCGTAGGTGTTGTTGATTGATCCCTGCTCTATAGGGATGATATAATGGGCTTTGTTGACGGACAAACAAGGGTCTGAACCTGGTTCGAAGGAGGAAACACCAACATATCGTTAGTCAATCGTGACAGGTCTAGTAGATCCAGTGTATCCAGATATGGTACCTACCGGTTTGGCTGTGGATATTGGTAGTATTGATATGGCATTTGCGTACCAGTAGTACCATAAACAGATTGATGGTAAGGTGTAGCTTGATAAGATGATGGTCATCCTGTAGAGGGTTTTTTATGTGGTGGTGGCCCTCTAGGTTGTCCTCTAAACAAACCTCTACATAGTCCTCCGGGTGGTCAGCCAGGTGGTCCTCCTAGTGGTTCTCTGAGCGGTCATCCAAGTTGTCCTCTGGGTGGTCCTTTGGGTGGTCCTCTAAGTGGTCCTTTAGGTGGTCCTCCAGGCATGGGGACATTCACTGAGTTCAGTTGGACCCATGAGGCATTCGTATTTGTGGGGTAAGATAATCCAGGATAAATGCTTCCATGGGAAACAATTTGGTAGGTTTGATTCATAACCATATTTTGATTTCCAGGATAAGTATGACCCCATACAAGTTGATTCCATGTGGGTTGACACCACGATGGTTGGCTTGTGACTAGAGGTGGGATGAATGATCCCCCAACCATGTTTTGACCACTAACTACAGGTTGTCTTGTGGAGACACTTTGCTTGGTGGTTGAACATTGTCCTCCAACTATTTGAGTAACATAGGTTTTAGGGTTTCCCCCTATTCTTCGTAGTCGAGGGAGAGTTTGAACCAATCGTAAGACTTTAAAATGGTAGGATTAGAACAGAGGGCTGACCTGGTTCAAAAGAAACAACATTTTGCATCAGTCTTCTTGACGCAGGAACAATGTAAGATCAAGTAGGATTACGGGAAATCCTGAAGTAGATGGTAAAGAAGTGAAACTTCGTTGTCTCACATTCTCCCCAAAGGCATGTAGATGAGATACAATATCGTGAATTGGACCAAAAAAATCATCATTTGGGAGGAGTTAGTGATGTAGAATGTGGAGGTCGAGGTGGAGCATACACTAGAGTTAGAGTACCAAAATTGGAAATAGTTTGGCACACATAAGTGCTCCAAAATAGGGAAGATGGATCAAATACAGTCGCTACGGGGTCATATGGAGTTTGAGTGAATACCCAATCTTGTGCTCCAGAATACCCTTCGAGCATGAAATGACAAGACAAGTCATGCAAAGGAGGTTGTTGAACTACTACCGGATTAGGGGTAGATAGGTTTTCAGAGGGAGAATAATCTCCTCTAGATTTAGTAACCAGTATACCTTCTTCACGCGGACCAGCTGTAGTGGGTTGGTCCATGGTTTCCCCTTTGATTCCCTCCCCAATGGGGGGATATTCAGGTGGTAATCCTTACTTCCTACGAGATCTTCTCACAAGTTGCTCAGCTAGAATGTCTGGAAAAAGTCTCTCTCTAAAAGTTTTCTAATGAAAAACACACATACAAAAGTTCCTACACAAGTTAAAGTCACAAGAAAACTTAGGTGATAGGGAGGGTTAAACAAGACAGATCCTCACAAGAGTGTCAAGTCATCGCAACTCTCAATATACTACAGCGTCCAACAGTTATACTCGATCCAATTTTTTAGACCACTAAATAGGGAGGCTTGGGATCGTACCCTTGACCATATAACCTGATTACCTAGACAGTACGTGCATAGTAGCTCCCCGAGTGTTGTTCTTGGTGTATTTATTTGACAATACGGGCGATGGATTTACTTGGTTGGTTCTAGGTTCCTAGAGGGCTCTCTCGATATACTCAATGTACGTGGGAGCTAAAATTTGTGCTAGTGTTGTCTAATGCACAACCATTCGAAAGGGGACTTCCACCATCAAGTACGTGAATAAACTTTATATATACCAAAAGAGTACGTGAAAGGTTGTTCGATACACTGATTAGTATGTGGAATAACCGCACAGCCCCTGGGATGTAGTGTAAGCAATAACAACGACTCCTATGTTTATAGACATTGAGACACATCTTCTAACATATCACTTAAGTTACTAAGAAATTTTAACCTAAGATACTGTTTGATTTTATCTTGAACGGTTAATGGACGTATAGAGTGTGGACTTATGGTGACACTTATGCAAGATTTGAATGCAATGCAAGTCTTCCTTTCAGTGAGATCTAACTAAGGAAATGAGAGATATATTTTCCTTCCTTTAAGAAAATCAACTAAAATAAAACACTAACCTATCACTTTTATTTTTCAAGCCAAAAAGACATATAATCACACCCTTTTAATTGACCGAAGCAATCTAAACAACACTTAGAAAACTTTTTTTTTTTAATTTTCTCTTTTTCTTCAAATCAAAGTCTAAAACTACAAACTCGAAAAATGAAGAAAATGAACTTTATTTTGATTGCAAAATGTTTCACTTTCAAACAAAGAAAACAAAGAGTATTTGAAATGTACTAAAGACAATCTCGTTACTTTGTTCTCGATCTAGAATTTGAAATCAACTATTCTACAATTTTACAAAAGTAATGAAGTTACGAAGAAAACAAACTCATCCAACACAACCAAAACCACATTATCCAAGCCAAATTCATACACACGCCACTTTTGCAAACACCACACTTTTGTGAAATCGAAAGACTTAAAGAAATACAAGGTAAGGCTATTGAAGANATCACATTATCCAAGCCAAATTCATACACACGCCACTTTTGCAAACACCACACTTTTGTGAAATCGAAAGACTTAAAGAAATACAAGGTAAGGCTATTGAAGAGCCACAAGACGGGCCACTATGAGTAGGGATCAGAGTTACCCTAAATAACTCAAGCAACTGCTTGACTAAAAGGACTGAGCAAGAAACTAGTGCAAGCCTTAAATCTCACTGAAATTCAACCAAGAAAGGTATTAACAGGTATGGAGAGAATGAGAATGAGACAACCTTAGATAGATCTCTGAGAAACACCTAAGCCAGCCAGGAGAAGGGGATGGGCCGTACTATAAATTTTTTGTAGATCGATGAGGTTGGATGTGTGACACAATGCGTTTGGATAGGTTGATGCTTCTGTATTACTTACCTAGGTGCATCCTCAATGCAGTTAAGGTGTGTGCAAAGTGCGTCGATTACAACAAACGCTCTTAACCCAAATGCAGAGTGCACCGGTTTTTGTAGAAAATGATTTTTGAATAAACAAAACAAAAGCATGCCCAAACATCTGAAAGTATCATACATGCTTCAGGATCCAGAACAGATATGGACAACCCAGATACTTAGAAAATACCAAGAGAGTTAACAATCAAGCAAAATGGGATAAGATCTAAGAATCTCAAAGTAAGTGAGAGAGACCTGAAACATTCCCCAGTATGGTTGCCGATTTTGTTAGGGGAATTAGTCCCAGTCACGGATGCAAGTGGACCTCCCTAGTATGTATCATACAGATATATAACAAAGCATCACAAAGACATCTACTTTCACCTAGATCGATTTTATAATGACAAAGATATGGGACAAAGAGAAATTCCCTTTAATTTGAGGTTTGTCCTCGCCTTTTCGACGCAGATGCAATCCAGCTTCGTGCACACTAGTACCCGCAATCAATCAAATACAAAAGAGATACAAATAGATTGAACTGGTAGCAATGGAATCAATCTAATCAAATGTCCAAGGAAATATGATGTAATGTGATTAACATACTCAAATTACGGGAAATAAAATATCATTTGTATTAAAAGACAGTGAAGGAAGTATTACAACCATTGAACCCCTAGTGTTGTATCCTCTTTCCAATGGCCTCTTTCCACCAACAAGTCACACTTACAATGAGATAGAAGACATCACTCAAACTAAAACTCTGAACCAAATCCTCTAGCATATGCCTGATGTATCCTTTTCCCCCCCAACCCATAGCCCAAGGTCTCAATTTATAGGACAATATGGATAGAGGTAGGTTGAGGAAAAGGTGGGAAAGGGATGGGATGTGATCCCAAGATCCAAGGAGGTCAAGCCAAATCCAAGACCATAGAGATAAAGGCCTATCCATCGAGATTCTGTTCTAAAACATTCTCGAAATCTCTTTTTTTGCCCCTACCAATGTCAACACACTTTGCATGTGTAACGACGTCCGTCAATATGGGTCAATGCACTCTGCAATGGAGACAGGGCACATCGAGGATGCACGCTGCAAAGGGAGAAAAATGCGTCTAGGGAGATCGATGCACTCTTCTAGGTGAGCAAAATGTGTCGATGTCACAAGGTAAAATAATTTGCAGGGAAAGGGAAATAAGGATCCATCCACTTAGTGATTGACTTTAGGGGTTGAGGCAATGAGATACTACAAGGTTGGTCATGATGAATAAAATTCCATGTAACAAGTATAGAGATTGGAAGGTATGGAGGTCATACCATTCAACGTCCCGAGGGGGGTTTGTTCAAAAGGCTAAACAACATATCGAAGAGAAGGGAAGCGTAGAAACCCATAAATTTCAGAGGCATCAGGTAAAAATATCATCGACTCTTTGCAACCGTGGGAATCACAGATGATCCAAGAAGTTGAACCGCAGGACTGACTGACACAATATGGTCCTCAGGCGGGATTTGGGTTTAGAACATTTGGTGGAGCTCTCGCTTACCTCTTTGGTGGGAAAATTTAGTTATAAATCCATGAGTAGAGATATTATTGAAAAATTGGTGGAGATGGTTTGGACACCTCTTTTTGGATACTATCTTGAGACCTCCATCATGTCTTGCGGATGGTATGGATTTACATTTCAAGAGGTAGAACATGCTATAAAGGTTTTATCAAATACATGGTTGAAGGATCATGGCAGTTTGAAGCTGAAACATTGGCATTATGGGTTTGACCCATGCACAAAAAATATTCAATTCAGGCACATCTGGGTATTACTTCCAGACTTCTTGTTGTCCATGTGGAATCGACATTCATTTGAAGCAGTGGGGAATCATATAGGCCAGTTCTTACATGTTGGGGATGATGTTCTTAAGGGAATGGACAAGCGACTAGGTATAATGCTGGTAGAAATCGATGTGAGTAAGGGATTCTTAGATGAACTCACTATTGAATGGCGCGACCGGAAATACTGTCAAGTATTGGACTAGTGGGGATTGCCTTTCCATTCTACCAAGTGTCAGGAGGTTGGACATCTGTGGCTCACATGCAAATCTTCTAGTTCTGGATCAGCCATCGACGATTCCATCTTTTATGGAGATTGGTCTTCAGACAATATCAACGAAATGGAAGCTGACGCGGGTAATGGACCTAATCATACTTCAGATTCAGAACCACAACCATTGGTGACTTCTTTGGAGCTTCCTGATATTATTGGTATGCTAAAATATACTAATCCTTCTCTTGTCCATTCTTTTACTCTTGAAGAAAATACTTATATTTATAGTAGTTCATTAGATGAGAAGATTATGGGCGGACACACATCGATCGAGGGTTCATTGGTGGGAGTTATGGGATATATATCAAACACATAAGGAGAATATTTGAACTTTGTCAACTCTAGGGATGAGGGTCCAACGGTTCTTGTTAATGTGAAGAATTTAAAAACCTTTGAGAGGGAGATATTCAGGTCATATGGGGGAGTTGAACATCCTTTGGGGAAGATTACGTTGGAATACCAAATAATAGATGTCCTTATTTCATCAGCTTTGTTGAAGACTCCTTCCTGACCTGCAATTATCCAAAAATACCACATATTGTGATGTAGTTAAAAGGAATAATTTACCAACATACATTGGTACAATTCCTAATGATGAATAGAGAGTCCTCCCTGATAGATCCTTTAGAGAAGATACCTTGAAGGGCACAAAGGTACGTAAATATAAGAGGATGAAACAAGGGACCATTATGGGTGGGTTGGGAATGGAACTATCGCCACTAAAAACATGCAGTGCACGGAAGGAAGCAAACCGGCAGGTCACTAAAGATACGGGAGATAGGACTGCTCAGTAATCCTTCAACAATACAAATCTCAAGGATCTTAGAGTTAACAAAGCCCTCATAAGGAAAAAGAAATGAATATTATTTCAATAAACATCAGAGGAGTGGGGGACAAATCCAAGAAAGCGTCCCTTTAACGACTTTTTGCAGCTATTAAACTGTATATTATTTTTCTTCAGGAGACTATGCTCTCTGGGGAGAAAGCTAGGGATTTTTCTGCTCCATTAATCTCAGGTTGGGAGCTATCTACTATAGAATCAGTTAGATTATTGTGTGGTATTCTTTCTGCTTGGAACCCAAAAAGGGTATATTTTCATCCTATCATACCGCTACTACCATTTTGATGGTAGGATATTTTATAGGTTTCCATACACAACTACATATGATTAATGGTTATGCTCCATACTTTGACATGGAAGAATATTGGGAAAGGGTGAGTAGAGAAGGAATTCTATGCTTACCTTCTCTCATCATTGGGGAGAATCTAAACTTGACCTTTGGGGCTACTGAAATATGGGGAGACAAGGCCCGATTAGATCCTAAGGGTGATTACTTTCAAGGTTTATTTTCAAATGAGGGACTGGTAGACATTGCTCAACCCCAATTTATGCGCGCATGGCGTAACAATTGAGCTAAAGCAGATGTTGTTGCAAAGCGTTTCGACCAATTTTTATTTCTGAAGTTTAGGTTGAAGGAATTAGGAGATATAGAACGTGGGTAGACAAGGTTCCATTGTCTGACCACTTTCCTATTATACTACAACTTGATCCCTCGAGAGAAAAAATGTTTTACCCTTTCAAATTTAACCATCCTTGCATTCTTGGTTACGTGAGCAAGGTTTATGTGAAATGGTTAGGGAGGTATGGAGCAATCTAGATCACTCAGAGCACTAGTTTGATATGAAGAGATTAGTTCTAAAACTAAGATCTCTAAAGAATGCAGTCATTAAATGGGAAAAAGAACGTAAAACAAAAATTCAGAAGGAGTTGAAGGAGATATAGGAGGTACTACACTTATAGGGTTGGATTTTACCCTATTCATATTCAGAGCAAAGTACATGAACTAGAGAAGAATAGATCACATTTTCTCTTGTTGGAAGAGGAACGATTGAGATTAAAGAGTAGGGAAATTTGGCTCAACCTAGGGGATCAAAACACAAAGTTCTTTCAATAGTTTGCAAATGACAGACATGCTCATAATTCCATATGGGAGATTACAGGATCAAATGGTGATATGGTGAAGGAACCGGGGGATATCAAAGAAGAGGCTATGAGACAGTCCCATAATATTTTATTAGACCCATGTAATTCATCTATTGTGGATGAAATGAATATTGTTCAACAAATGCCTAGATTCTTCACACCACTAGAGGGTTCTTTTGCAACATCGCAGGTCATTATAAATGAGATTGAAAAGGTATTAAAAGGGTTTGAAAAATCAAAAAGTCTTGGTCCAGATGGTTCGACGGTGGAACTCTTCTTAGAATTTTTTGTTACTATGGGTCAAGATATTTTGAAAGTCACGGAAGAATCTAGGTTACATGGTAGGGTGTATGATGGGCTCAACTCCACATATATAACTTTAATTTCAAAACACACAAGCCATCTACATTCAATGAATTTAGACCTATATCTCTTTGCAATATGATATACAAGGTCATTGCAAGAATCATTGCTAAAAGGATTAAGCCTGTACTTTCCAAATGCCATGTGAACAATTCGGTTTTTTGGAAAATATGCAGATTCATGATATTGTGGGTGCAGCTCATGAACCTATACACAATATTAAGAAGAAAGGGTTACATGCGGTAGTACTGTTACGGAGAGAAATTCCTATGGCTTGGGGTACCACAACAGACAGCTAGACTCCAGAAATCAATCTTTCCCAATATGCAATAGAAATAAAAGCATCTA